>NC_069493.1:16126595-16194491 GCF_026875155.1 Cherax quadricarinatus | reverse complement strand
AATAAGCCTATTGTGTAGGCGAAACGTTTCGGAATAAAGTTGTCTAACTGTTGCATATGTGTCTTACCTAACAACCCTGTCGGTATTGTAACCGATTTTGATGTTCACATAGGCAACAGTTAGCCAACTTTATTCCGAAACTTTCGCCTACGCAGGGTAGTGGGCGGGAGGCAGTCGATACCGAAATAGGCAGAACAGTAGACATTGTGAAGACGATGTAATCATCCATCACTCCTTGAAGTTGTAGAATTTGAGGTATGTCAGTCCTCGGCCCTGGAGAAAGTTCAGTTCCATATCAGAACAATCTGAAGATCAAGCGACAGGCGGAGACTTAAATACTGTCGGAAAGGAGAGGTGCAGAGTAGCAGTATTAGTAGTAGAGTGAGAGTGTAGCCACTGATAGGTCAGGTCCCTCTCAGATCCAACAGTTCTCACGTGAAAGGTTTCTAAGGCGTTTTCTGTATACCAAGAGGCATATTAAGACTCCTCGTTATTTATACTTAGGGGGGTGGGGGAAGCCAGAAATTCTATCTGCTTATTACGAACACTTACGTACTTTTTCATGACCACGAATCGTAATGACACGATTACAAACAAACCAACGCACGGACGGGATAGATCCCGCGATCTATCTCCGTCCGTGGTAATGGTTTGACTGCTTTCATGGTGTCAGCTCACTGGATAACCAGAACTAAAACTTTTTCGCAATCAGAGTGATTAATATCTACATTATTTAGTGTATATACGTTTCTATGGTTATTTTCCTTATCAATGCAAAGGAACTTCGCAAATTGTCTGTAATAAATTGCATCTCGCCACTTCTCCGACCACTTCCTCAGTCTATGTAGACCTTCCCTGAAAGTGCTCTTGTTTTATGTTTTCATTCATCAGAATTAATTCGACGGCGGTGTTTAGGTGTCCGTTGGCAAACGTGCATTGTCGCTATTTATTCCTTATCTATTCCTTCATCCCCCAAAAATTGAAAAAGCATGGTGTCCACTAGCACGTTAAGAGACCATACAAACAAGTGTCAGGGGCCCGAGACTGTTCAACTGCCTCCCAGCATACTTAAGGGGGATTACAACAGACCCCTGGCATGTCTTCAAGCGGCACTGGACAAGCACCTAAAGTCTGTACTGCCAGCAGGTTGTGGCTCGTACGTTGGTTGCGTGCAACCAGCAGTACCAGCCCTGGTTGCTCAGGCTCTGATCCACCAGGAGTCCTGGTCACTAGACCGGGTAGCGGGTGGCGTTGACCCCCGAACTCTCCTCTAGGTAAACTCAGGTATTGCCATTTATGTAAATGGAACAACACAGGGAGCCAACATGACCCTGTGGAACACCGTACAACACGCGTCCCCCTCTCTAATTTCACTCTGTTTATGCAAATAAAAAAGCAAATTCTCAGTTTTGAAGAATGGCTTTGAAAACCGAGGTGTTGAAGATTGAGACACATATGAGCAACATTTGGAATCTTATTTAGGAAACGACTCGCCACATCCGTGGCTTCATCAGTCCGAATACAAAGCAGAAAGTTGCAAGGAGAGGATAATTTTGGGTAATCAGACCCTCAGCCTGAGTCGATGTGTTCAGTTGTCCATCAATCTTGTAGAATGTACAGCATATGGGGGGGGGGGGGGGGGGGGGGGGGGGGGGGCCGTGACGTGCTTATATACTGTAGTCAGTTGAGGCGAAGCATCGCATCAACCGACAAACGTTTCCTAAATAAAGGTTCCCAAATGTTGCCATAAGTGTCTCAATCTTCAATTCTCCAGTTGCCTAATCTGTCAACCAATGATTTTTATCCATGAACAAAATTATCCTCCTAACCGTGAGCCTCTAACCATCATCACACTCTCCGAGTGGAACTATAACCAGAGACTTCCCTGAATCCATATTCACCGAATATCATATTCATTACAATGATCTACCTTGTGGCATGCAAAAGAGTACGGTAACCTTATTCGGGCATCACACAAACCTTCATTCACAGGCTAACTCCCAACCAGCGAACCAGGTAACTGAGTGGTTGGTCGATGGGGCCACCCGTCGTTCAACCAGTAACCAGGTTCAGCCAAGAACAGCCATTTGGAACTCCTGGGTTGTAGTTATATACTTCCTCAATATAATTTTTTACTATTTTTATTAACACACTGGCCGCTTCCCACCAAGGCAGGTTTGCCCGAAAAGAAAAATCTCACACATCATTCGCTATCCCAACGCACTGTCTTTGGCCAGAAGGGTGCTTTCCACTACAGTTTAAACTGCAACATTAACATCCCTCCTCAAATATCTTACTGAAAAAGTAAATTCCGTAAGGCTAGACTCCCATTTTTCAACCATGATGAGGTTCATAACAATTTACGACCTACAAGGTAGCTGCCAATACCCTCGGCAGTTACTGAGTCAACCCAAAAGAAATTCGTTGCCAATGAAGTTTGAATGTATTTAGGATATTTTTGGAGTTCTTGAATTCGAAAAATAGCAGTAGGTTTTGGGGGGGGGGGGGGGGGGGGGGGGGGGGGGGGCATCAAATTGGTCTAGTTTTGTAACATATTGCTAAACCTACCCTCAGTTAACAGGGAACTTAGCCATAAATATAACTCGTGTAATGTTAAAATAGTAATACGTTTTGTGTATACAAAATGAGTTAATCAAAGATTTAATTATATTTTTCAATAATTTATATTTAATGAAAGGGAATTATATCAACAATGTGAAAATATTGTTATAACCTATAATTTTTTTTTTTTTTTTTTATTTCCAGATAAACGTCAGAATCATCAGGAAAGTCTGATTAAAATTATTGAAAGACTTATCTAATAATATATTTACTGGATGAGGCTTAAATTAAATGCACTTGTTATAATAAGGTTAGGTAAGTTATCTAATTTTTTTTTGGAAAAAAAATAATTTTTTGGGTTAACAAAACAAAAAAGTATAAGAGGAAATTTTAAAAATGACCTATTTTAAATGATTTCTTTGCTAATAGACCAGTTTTACCTATTCGGGCACGACATATTATGCTTTCATTCATTATACACTAGATAATCCTCCAAACATTAAAATTTCCGAACCTCCTTAAGGTGCAGGAGCTTTACTTCCCACTTCCAGGAGTTTTATGTGCGGCTAACCGTACCCCTGATTAGCTTCCCAAAATTTTGCATTCTCACACTACAAAACAATCAGGTTCCAAAAGCCATTTGTCAGCCATTCAATCTAAAATGTCTCACATGTACCTTGCTGTAAGTGCCAAGCCCTTACATACAAACCTCCTTTACCCCCTCTCTCTAGCTTTCCTAGGACGAACCTTACTCTTCTGCATCCCTCCACTACAGTTATAACACTCTCCAGTCATCCTATTTTGCGCTCCTCCACTAAATATTTACACCCACAACATTGCCCTCAAATAAGAACATCTCCACTTGCATCAACCTCCTCCGTTGTGTAACATTCCACAACACATCATTCACATTCAACACAAGACCGTTGGTAGCACACTATTCACACCTACAATGTCCTCTTTCCCTACATGGATAAGTATCTAATTCCTCCATAGGATACCCCAACGCCCCACCCAATAGATTTTCCCTTTATCAGTTTCTATATTTTTAAACCACGTCACTCATATACCCATCCCCGACACGTCCAAACCAAATATCTGAATAAATTCACTTTACTCCTCTAATAAATGGATATCCAATTTTCTCATTACCTTACTCTTTTCTATGTTCACTTTCAACTTACTTGCAAACACTCCAAACTCGCGCACGTAACTTTGTAACTCTCCTCAGAATTTACAAAGAGACACATTATGAACTATGACAATGTTACACTAAAACCTTGTTCTTAATAATAAACTCGCCACTTAGTTATCATAATAATAAACTTGTCACTTGTTTAATAATAAACTTGGTTATCGAAATAATAAACTTGCCACTCTTGTGTATCACAATAAAAAATAAACTTGGTTCCAACTTGGTTTCATAATAATAAAGTTGCACCACTTGTTATCACAATAATAAACTCGCCACTTGTTATCACAATAATAAACTCGCCACTTGGTTATCACAATAATAAACTCGCCACTTGGTTATCACAATAATAAACTCGCCACTTGGTTATCACAATAATAAACACGCCACTTGGTATATCACAATAATAAACTGCCACTTTGGTTATCATAAAATAAACTTGCCACTTTGGTTATCACAATAATAAACTTGCACTTGGTTTTATCCACAATAATAAACTCGCCATTGGTTACACAATAATAAACTTGCCACTTGGTTATCATAATAATAAACTTCCACTTGGTTTATCACAATAATAATCCTTTGTCACGTTGTTTTATCACGAATAATAAACTCGCCACTTGGTTTATCGACATAATAAAACTTCGCCACTTGTTAATCACAATAGATAAACTTGTCACTTGTTAATAATAAACCTTGTTCTTAATAATAAACTTGCCACTTGGTTAATAATAAACTTGGTTATCGTAATAATAAACTTTGGCCACTTGTTATCACAATAAAAAACTTCGCCACTTGGTATCACAATAATAAACTCGCCACTTGTTATCACAATAATAAAATCGCCACTTGTTAATCATAAAATAAAACTTGCCACTGGATATCACAATAATCAACCGCCACTTGGTTATCACAAAAATAAACTCGCCACTTGTTATCAGTAATAATAAACTTGTCCACTAGGTTATCATCAATAATAAACTCGCCAACTTGGATATCACAATAATAAAACTCGCCACTTGGTTTCTGTCGCCTAAGATTCGACTCAACTTTTAAAAAACCTCGGGAAAATGGAAAAATGAGAAAGAAGAAATAGGGTCACCACGAGCATAAAAAAACCCGGAAAGCATTTTCTTATTGTACATCAGTTATAACACATAAAACACATTAATATGTGTGATACAAGCAGCAATCAACTAAACATTTAAGTTTATAAATATTATTACAACCCAGGAGTTCCAAGTGGGCCTGTTATCCTGGGAATAAAGTGGAGCAAAATAAACCACAGCAAAAACTTTTGAGTTGATTTTAAAATCCTTCACAACAATTTTTAAAACAGCAGTAATGTACACTTATAAGCACTATGTAACAGTTGGTTGGTGGGATAGGTATTAGTGCCCCCACGGTAAGCAAGGCAGAAATAGAAGGCCACTAGAGAGCAGACCGTGCTTGAACCAGCTCTAGAATGGGAATGACAAGGGCAGACAGGAGAGAGGTAACCCCCATAACCTCTGCCATTGTCAAAACAATCTTCTGTATTGGCTAGAACCTGTCACTAGTTGAACGACCGGGGCCCCATCATCAACTCTCATAACCTGTTCGCAGGTTGGGGGAGATAGCCTGTAAAGAAGTGTGTACATGCGTCCGAATAAAGGTTACGACTCTTTGCATGCCACACGTATAGATGATTGCAGAAACTTAACATCTAGACAAGAATTTCACCAATAGCATAAAGAATATTCTTACCCATTATACAGCTTCGAGAACATGGCTTCCATGATGCCCCTCATAGAAATATTGCATAATTCTTGAACTATCTGTTGGACACCTGGCTGAGACGCTGCTGGTGTATGGGATTCTTGCGAGCAGGAAAGACACGAAACAAGCGGCAGGCCGTGGTTTTCGTAGCCAGCCACAAGGAACAATATACTTCTGATTCTACAATAATTTGTCCGTCAACACTGAAATGAAAAACACAACTTATGTTCTTTTCTCTTATATTTATGTATTTTTTCTTTACAAATATAATTATAACAAAGTTAAACAGGTATCACATCCAAGCAGCATGTTACAGCTGATAAATTAGACACATGTGCAACTCTTGGGTAATCTTTATAGATGAAACGTTTCGCACACATAGTCTTCATCAGTCCATACGTAGGAGAAACTGAAGAACAAGAGGATAAGAGGTAATCAGTCCCTCAACCTTGATCGAATGTGTCAGTCAATGTTGAGGGACAGATTAACCCTCATTCTCCTCCTGTTCATCAAGTTTCTCCTACGTATGACTGATGAAGCCACATGTTTGGCGAAACGTTTCCTCATAAAGATACCCAAGAGTTGGCACTTGTGTCTAATTATCAACATGTCGTTCTCTGAACCCATTCATTCCTAACAAATGTACAGGCTCTAAACATCAAAATTAGCATATGTACCAAGTCCTTAGATTTTTTCAGTACGGGCTACTAGTTGTAAATGAAAATGATACATATAAATGCTTTTGGAATCTATGTAAGATAAACCGTCAAAACTAATTAGCAACTTGAAATTCAAAGATAAACAGAGATCCAAGAACCAATGAAGCCATTAATTTGCCATTAAACATGCGTTAACTATGACGTAAAGATGCATGTTTTTTGCGCATGTCCTCCTACTCTTGCTATGCATCTGGGTTCGCCGTTCCTCTGTTTTTGACCAATCACAAACCTGCTGGAGTCGCGTCTAGCCTAAGTGCATGCCGTCTGCTCGCTTCCCATTGGTCGAGAGACAAAATGTAAACACTTCTAGCTTGGCGACGCCGAGAGACTTGTTTTTTTCATCCGACTGACACTCATAGTCCTTGGACTATATGAGTGTCCAATCTACAATGTCGGCAAGACTATTTATGAGTCTGGTGCCTGTAAATGAATAAGCTTAGCCATAATATTTATATATACATATATATCTATATATATATATATATATATATATATATATTATATCTATTTATATATGTAAATAAATAAATAAGATATATATATATATATATATATATATAAATATATATATATGATATATATACTATACATATAATTGTGGTAGGGGACCTGAATGCTAAAGTAGGAGAAAACTTTTTGGAGAGGGTTGTTGGTAAGTTTGGGGTCCCAGTGTAAATGATAATGGAGCCCTTGATTGAACTTTGTATAGAAAGGGGTTTTAGTTAATAGGTAATACATATAGGTTAAGAAAAAGAGGATAAATAAGTAATACAAGATATGATGTAGGGCGAAATGACAGTACTTTTTGGATTATGATTGTAGATAAAAGGACTGTTTAGTAGACTTCAGGGTGTGCATGTTTATAAGTGGCCCACAGATATATCAATAAATTTTCAGACTTGTAGCTCTACACTTAGAGTAAAAGTGTAGATGTAGATAGCAAGAGAAAAAGCAAGCAGGGAATGGTTTGATGTGAAGGTTTATAAACTAAAAGAGGAGGCAGCTAGGTCAGATATAAACAGCTATTGAGATAGAATGGATGATATGATGGGCCCTAATGAGAGGCATAGGCAATGGGGTCGAAGATGTAAATGGGTAGGTTTAAAAAATGTAGTGTTAGAGTGTTCAGCATGAATTTTGTGGTTACAGGAAATTGGTGCGGGAGGGAAGAGAGCGATTGGTGGATATGATGATGTAAATTAGAGTATAAGGGAGAAAAAGTTAGCATATGAGAAGCTTTTGCGTTTACAAGTGAAACTGAGCAAGGAGGGAAGAGTATATGGAGAAAAAGAGATTAGTTAAGAGAGTGGGTGAAGCAATGTAAAAAGAGAGCAAATGAGAGTGAGTGAGATTGTTTTATCAACAAATTTAGATGACAATAAGAAAAAAGTTATTGAAGCGAGATTAACAAGTAAGTGAAGCCAGAGAACAAATGGATTTGTCCTAGTTTAAAAATAGGAGATGAGAGTTAATTACATGAAGAGTATAGTATTGGGGAAGATGGATGGAATATTATGAGGAATTGATAAATTTTGTGATGAAGATAGTGAATCTGTGATTTCGTGTTTAGGGCAAGAGGAAAAACGTCCTTTTAGGAGTGAGGAAGAGCATTGTTAGTGTGGGGGAAGTTCGTGAGGCAGTAGGTAAAAATGAAAGGGGTAAGGCAGCCGGGATTGAAGGGATAACGAAAGAAATGATAACAGCAGTGGGAGTTAGTTATCTGGAGTGGTTGGTGAGCAATATTTAAATAAATGTAGGAGAGGGAAGGTACTTAGGGATTGGCAGAGAGCATGCATAGTCCTTTGTATCAAGGCAAAGGGGATGAAAAAGAGTGCAAAAATTAAGGGGGATAAGTTCGTTTGAGTGTACCTGGTAAAGTGTATGTAGAGTTATAATTGAAAGAATAAGAGTAAGACGGAAATAGGATAGCAGATGAACAAGGAGGCTTAGGAAGGAAGGGGTGTGTGGACCAGGTGGTTTACAGAGTGAACATATAAGAGAACAGTATCTAGATACGGCTAAAGAGGTTTTGTGGCATTTAATGGATTTGGAAATAGGCTTATGACAGGGTGGATAGGGGGGCAATGTGGCATATGTTTGCTGGGTATGGTGTAGGAGAAAATTACTGAAAGCAGTGAAGAGTTTTTAAACGAGGATTGAGAGGGCTCAAGTCTAGAATGTAGTAAAGATTGAGATTAATTCCCAGTAAAATAGGCCTTAGACAATGAATGTGTATGTCACCGGTGGTTGTTTACTAAATTTAATAGATGGGGGTAGTAAGAGAAGTAAATGCGAGGGTCTTACAAGAGCGTGAGTTTAAAAGATAAAGAATCACACATAAAGTGGAGTTGTCACAGTTGCTCTTTGACTGATGACACTGTGCTCTTGGGAGATCAGAAGAGAATTTGCCAGAGGTTGGTGGATAAATTTGGTATGGTATGCAAAAGAAAAAATTAAAAGTGGAATACAGGAAAGTGTAAGGTTATTAGGATAACAAAAAGAAAGGTGATGAAAGATTGGATATCAGATTGAGGTAGGAAAGTATGGAGAGGTGAATTATTCAGATATTCGGGAGTGGACGTGTCAGCGGATTGGGTCTTATGAAAAGATGAGTGAATCATAGAACTGATGAGGGTAAAAGGGTGAAGTGCATTGCACTTATGAGTCTGAGGAGACAAAAAACTTTTCCCTTGAGGCAAAGAGGGGAATGTAATAGAGTATATTTGTTACAAACCAATGCCTTATATGGGTGTGAAGCATGGGTGATGAATGTTCAGCGAGGAGAAGGCTGAGGCAGTGGAGATGTCATTCTGATGCAATGTGTGATGTGAATATAAGCAGAGAATTCGTAGTTTGAAGTTTAGGAGGAGGTGCGGAATTACCAAACTGTTGTCCACAGGGCTTGAGGAAGGTTGGTTGAGGAAGTTCGGACATGTAGGAGAAGGGAGCGAAACATAAGACTTCAAGAGTGGATCAGTCTGTAAGGAAGAAGGCGGGGTAGGGGTCGGCCTAGGAAAGGTTGGAGGGGAGGGGGAAAGGAGGTTTGTGTGCGAAGGGCATGGACTCCAGCAGCATAGCCAGAGCATATTGATAGGAGTGAATGGAACAAAATGGTTTTTAGTACGACGTGCTGTTGGAGTGTGAGCAAAAGTAACCATTTATGAAGGGATTCAGGAAACCGGCAGCCGACTTGAGTCCAGTAGATGTTAAGTACGTGCCGGCACTCTGAAGAGGGAGTTAATGTTGCAGTTTAAAAACTGTATTGTATAGCACCCTTCTGGCAGACATTGATGGAGTGAATGATGGTGAAAGTTTTCTTTTTCGGGCCACCCTGCCTTGGTTGGGAGTCGGCCAGTGTGATAATAATAAAAAAAAAAAAATATTATAAATATATATATATAGTATATAAAAATAAAAAGTATATATTTATATATATATATATAATATATAGATATATATATATATATATATATATATAATATATATATATGTAATATATATATATATCTAATAAGACAAATTGGGCGACGAACTTGACCTTGAAAGCAAGGTACATTCCTGTTATAAAAGCAAATTTTTTTTACAGTTAAAGCTTTGTCTTTGTTTTAGTTTTAGCCAAATCAGTTAAACCGTGTCAGTTCACATCCATAATTTCATGGTTTTTTATTATTAAATTTCTGAAACAATCTGAGTAGTACTGTAATGAAATGTTCAAAAGATTAAATAAATATAATGGGTTTAGGGGTTTCATTATCTTATAGGAGATTTATGAAATAAATGCTAATTAAATATCTGCACTGACCTCGTATTTAGATGGGGTGATAGATAAATTTATGAGTTCCAAACCGCGAGAAAGTCCACTCAGTAAAGCTTCCTGTCATTCCCCACTCAAGTCAATTCATGTAACTGCTGTTTCTTGGTCGTATTTTTCCTAAGTTGATTTATGAGTACTGTTGGGCGGACGTAACTATTATCACTTGCTTCCAAGGAGACAAGGTAAGTCACCCCTTTTTATGTCCCCTTCCTCGCTGCTATGTCATTTTGTTTCCACAACAGAGATTGGGAAAAAGGGCCAAAGATGCGTCTCTATTTTGACTCTCAGTGCGTATAAAAATCTTGGTTACATGTTGAAAAAGACAGATTATATGGTCCCAAAAAATGAAAAATTGAAGAACGTTTGTTGCATAATTGACAAACACTGGTTTCCACGTTACCAAAGGAGTTACCATTCCAATACCAAAAGCCACGAAGCAATGTGTCCCATAGTAAATCTTCCAAAGTTTACTTTCATATCAACAAAAGGTTTCTTAGCAAGCTTCTTTAAGAGAAAAAGAAACTAGAAGCATCGTCCTTGTCACAAATAAGAGGAAAGCAGCCACGCATTTCTTGCCCGATGTGAAGTTGGACTCAGTGCTTCCCGGAGAGCCTTTCCACTCATCCCAGACTTGTTACAAAGCATTCGTTCGTAATGCTTCCTCCATCAGCCAGAAAATTTTCGTATTTCACAAATGATCAAAGTCTTAACCCAAGTTGGTTTTTGAGAAGCTTTGGATCTCCTAATCATCAAAACAGGACGAAACAGATCATAAATCCACACAGTCTTGATCCTCCATACTTGTGTTATATACTGGAAATTCCCCTGTGCACTACAACGTGTATATACTTATACCATATACTCTTTACCTCCCGTCACCATGCTTATCACCATAAGCTCTTACTCCTCCCTCACTCATAACTTATCCACCATACTCTATCTCCCTCACTCATGCTTATCACCATACTCATACCTCCCTCACTCATATTTATCACCATACTCTTACCTCCCTCACTTGTCATAAGCGTTATCACGCATACTCTTACGCGTCCCTCACACATACATATCACGCATAACTCTTACCTCCCCTCACTCATAACTTATCACCATAACTCTAACCGTCCCTCAATCATACTTATCACTATAAAACACTTATCTCCTCACTCATACTTATCCACCATACTCTTACCTCCCACACTCATACTTACACTATAACTCTTATCTCCCTCACTCATACTTATCCCTATACTCTTTTTATGCTTCCCTCACTCATACATATCACTATACTCGTAATCTCCCGCACACATACTTATTCACTATACTTCTTATCTCCCTCACTCATAACTATCACTATACTCTATCTCCCTCACTCATACTTATCACTATACTCTTATCTCCCACACTCAGGCTTATCACCATACTCTTATCACCCTCACTCATACTTATCACTATACTCTTACTCCCTCACTCAAGCTATCACTATACTCTTATCTCCTCACTCATACTTAACACTATACTCTATCTCCACACTCATACTTATCACCATACTCTTTATCTCCTCACTCATACTTATACTATATCTCTTATCTCCCTCACTTCATGCTTATCACTATACTCCTCATCTCTCCTCACTCATACTTATCACCATTCTCTATCTCCCTCACTCATACTAATCACTCTACTCAATATCTCCCCTCACTCATGCTTAATCTCTATACTCTCATCTCCCTCACTCATACTTATCACCATACACTTACCTCCCTCACCATGCTTATCACTATACTCTTATCATCCCCTCACACATACTTATCACTATAACTCTTAACTCCTCACACATACTTAACACTATACTCTTAATCTCCCCACTCATACTTATCACTATACTCTTATCTCCCTACTCATACTTATCACCATACTCTACCCTCCCTCTCACATACTTTATCACCATACTCATCACCTCCCTCACTCATACTTATCACTATACTCTCATTCTCCCTCACTCCTACTTAATCACCATACACTTATCTCCCTCACTCATACTTATCACCATAACGCTTACCTCTCTCACTCATACTTTATCACCATACACTTACCTCCCCCCACTCATAACTTATCACTATACTCTCACTCCCTCATCCATCACTTATCACTAGACTCCATCTCCCCTCACTCATGCTTATCACTATTCTCTTATCTCCCTCACTCATACTATCAACATACTCTTACTCCCTCACCATACTTATCACCATACGCTTTACCTCTCCACACTCATACATCGACCATACTCTTACCTCCCTCACTCATACTTATCACCAATACTCTAACCAACCATCCCTCACTCATACTTATCACTATTACTCTCACTCCCTCACTCCATACTTTATCACCATACTCTTATTCTCCCTCACTCATACTTTATCACTATAAAACACTCATCTCCCTACTCATACCTTATCACCATACACTTACCTCCCTCACTCATACTAATCACTATACTCTCACTACCTACTCATACTTATCACCATACTCTTACCTCCCTCACTCAAAGCTTATCACTAAACTCTCATCACCTCACTCTAAACTTATCACCATACTCCCTTATCTCCCTCACTCATACATATCACTATTCTCCTATTCTCCCTCGACTCATACTATCACCATACTCTTACCCTCCCTCACTCATGCTGTATCACCATAAACTTTATCTCCCTCACTCATACTTAACACTATAGCTCTCAACTCTCATCCCTCCCTCACTCAAACTATCACCATACTCCTTACCTCCCTCACTCATACATATCACCATACTCTTACCTCCATACACGTCATACTATCACCAATACTCTTTTCCTCCTCACTCATACTTTACACCCTAACACTTACCTCCCTCACTCATACATATCACCATACTCTTACCCCTCCGATCCCCTCAATACATATCACCATACTCTTACCTCCCTCACTCATCTATCACTATACTCTTACCTCCCTCCACTCATGCTTATCACTATACTCTTATCCTCCCACACTCATACATTCACCATAACTCTTTCCTCCCTCACTCATACATATCACCATAACTCTTTTCATTCCCTCACTCATACATATCAACCATAGGGAACTCTTACCTCCTTCACTCATACTATCACGCATACTCTTCCTCCCTCACTCATACATAGCACATAACTCTTTTACCTCCCTCACTCATACATATCGACCATACTCTTACCTCCTTCACTCATTACTTATCACCATACTCTTTTCTCCCTCACACTCATACAATATCACCATCGACTCTTACCTCCTCACTCTCCTTCAATCACACTATCACCAAGATTCTTACCTCCCTCACTCATTACATAAATCACCATACTCTTACGCTCCCTCGACTTCATACTTATCACCATACCTACCTCTCTCAATCATACTTATCACCATACTCTTACCTCCCTCACTCATACATACCACCATACCCTATCTCCCACTCTTCATACTTCTCACTACACACTTACTCCCTCACTTCATACTTATCATATACTCTTACCTCTCTCACCTCATACTTAATCACACCCTCATACTCTTGCCTTCCCTCACTCATACTTATCACTATACTCTTACTCTCCTCAGTCATACTTATCACCATACTCTTACCTCCCTCACTCATACTTATCACTATATCTTATCTCCTCACTCAACTTATCAACCAAACTCTTATTCCTCCCTCACTCATACTATCACAATACTCTGTATCTCCCTCACTCATATTTATCACCATACTCTTAACCCTCCTCACTCATACTTATCACTATAACTCCTATCTCCCTCACTCATACTTATCACCATCGTTAGACTCTTACTCCCCTCAACTCATACTTATCACTAACCACTTAACTCCCACTCTCATACTTATCACCATACTCTTTCCTCTCCCCTCACCATAGTTTTTATCACACATACTCTTACCTCCCTCACACATACTTATCACCATACTCTCACCTACCTCACTCTTACTTATCACCATACACTCACCTCCTCTCACTCATACTATCACCATACTCTTACCTCCCTCACTCAAATTTAGCCACCATACTCTTTATCTCCCTCCATACTTATCACCATACTCTCACCTCCCTCACTCATACTTATCACCATACTCTTACCCTCCCTCACTCATATTACCACCATACTCTTATCTCCCTCTCTCATACTTATCACCATACCCCTCAGTCTCACCCTCCCTCACTCAACTTTATCCCATAACTCTTACCTCCCTCTAGGGTCTCATACTTATCACCATACTCTTACCTCCGTCTCCCTCAACTTATCACCTTACTCCTTACCTCCCTCACTCATACATATCACCATACTCTTAACCTCCCTCACTCCAAAATTATCACTATACTACTCTTACCTCCCTCACGTCATACATATCACCATACTCTACCTCTCTCACTCATACTTATACCATACCCCCCCCCCCCCCCCCCCCCCCCCAACCCCCTCCTTACCTCCCTCAACTCATACTTAGTCCCATACGCTTAACCTCCCTGCACTCATACTTATCACCTACTCTTACCTCCCCGTCCCTCATACTTATCACCATACTCATACCTCGTCCCTCACTCATACTTATCACCATACTCTAACCTCCCCACTCATACTTATCACCATACTCATTACCGTCCCTCACTCATACTTAACACCTTACTCCTTACCTCCCTCACTCCATACTTAGCATATAGTCTTATCTCCCACACTCATACTATCCACCATACTCTTACCTTCCCTCACTTTCATAACTTAATCACGCATACTCATATCTCCCTCGACATCATACTTATCACCATACTCTTACCTCCCTCACTCATACATATCACCAAACTCTTATCTCCCTCACACATACTTATCACCATACTCTTACCACCCTCACTCATACTTATCACCAAACTCTTACCTCCCTCTCACATACAAATCACCATACTCTTACACTCCTCACTCATACTTATCATCCAAAACTCTTACTTCCCTCTCTCTCATACTTATCACCATACTCATCCCTCCCTCTCTCATACTTAACACCATACTCTTACCTCCTCTCACTCATACTTATCACCATACACTTACCGTCCCTCACCACATACTTATCACCTACTCTTAACCTCCTCACTTACATACTTATCACTATACTCTTAATCTCCCTCACTCATACTTAATCACCATACTCTTACTCTCCCTCACTCATACTTATCACCAAACTACTTATCTCCTCACTCATACTTATCACCAAACTCTTACCTCCCTCTCCATACTATCACCATACTCATTAATCTCCCCCACTCATACTTATCACCATACTCTTACCTCCCTATCCTCATACTTATCACCAAACTCTTATCTCCCTCTCTCATACATATCACCATACTCTATACCTCCCTCACTCATACTTATTCACCATACTCAATACCCACTTCTCACTCATACTTCTCACCATAAACACATAAACCGTCCCTCACATCATACTTATCAGGCAAATCACCATACTCTTACCTCCCACACACATACTTATACACCATACTCTTACTCCCTCTCCTCCATACTTATCAACCATACTCTTATTCCTCCCTCACTCATACTTATCACCATACATCTACCTGCTTTGAGGTAATTTTTCACTTTTCGAATATGGACATATTTTAAATAAATAAATAATTAAAATTTTAAATATTTTATATTTTAAATATAAAAAAATTATATAATTAAATAATTTTCCAATAATTTAAATATTTATTTTATGTAGATAACTAAAACAATCAAGAACGAATGTAAATTTGACTGAAGAAGTTGGGATTAGGCCTGTCTTAAACAAATTTGATATGAATAGGATACTAAGAATATTTAAGAAAACTAAAAAAAACTTCAAGTTAGCAGAATTCAGTTTTAAAAAAATTATCGAAAATCACTGGTATAACTCTAAGATAAACGATAAGACTATCAGTCTGCTACGTATTCTATGGTTTGCCAAAAGTTGCAAGTTGTTCCACAATCATGTAGAAGGAAGATAAGGAAAGTTTAACAGAGAAGTTGGTGAAGGTGGGAAATCGATTTTCCTATTCTCCGGAATTATTGTACTTCCAGTGGTTAGTGGAGTTAAAGAGAAACCACTTAACTCCCATACTAATCCAAGGTAAGAATATTCCATGATATGGGAGACTCTCAGGTAATTATATGGACCATGCATTTTGTAACAGAGATAGATAAGGTCAGACAGAGGGAGTCCACCCAGACCTGGTGACATAGTCGCAGGTTGGATAATATACATGAGGTAAAGGGAACACACAATAAGCCTATTGTGTAGGCGAAACGTTTCGGAATAAAGTTGTCTAACTGTTGCATATGTGTCTTACCTAACAACCCTGTCGGTATTGTAACCGATTTTGATGTTCACATAGGCAACAGTTAGCCAACTTTATTCCGAAACTTTCGCCTACGCAGGGTAGTGGGCGGGAGGCAGTCGATACCGAAATAGGCAGAACAGTAGACATTGTGAAGACGATGTAATCATCCATCACTCCTTGAAGTTGTAGAATTTGAGGTATGTCAGTCCTCGGCCCTGGAGAAAGTTCAGTTCCATATCAGAACAATCTGAAGATCAAGCGACAGGCGGAGACTTAAATACTGTCGGAAAGGAGAGGTGCAGAGTAGCAGTATTAGTAGTAGAGTGAGAGTGTAGCCACTGATAGGTCAGGTCCCTCTCAGATCCAACAGTTCTCACGTGAAAGGTTTCTAAGGCGTTTTCTGTATACCAAGAGGCATATTAAGACTCCTCGTTATTTATACTTAGGGGGGTGGGGGAAGCCAGAAATTCTATCTGCTTATTACGAACACTTACGTACTTTTTCATGACCACGAATCGTAATGACACGATTACAAACAAACCAACGCACGGACGGGATAGATCCCGCGATCTATCTCCGTCCGTGGTAATGGTTTGACTGCTTTCATGGTGTCAGCTCACTGGATAACCAGAACTAAAACTTTTTCGCAATCAGAGTGATTAATATCTACATTATTTAGTGTATATACGTTTCTATGGTTATTTTCCTTATCAATGCAAAGGAACTTCGCAAATTGTCTGTAATAAATTGCATCTCGCCACTTCTCCGACCACTTCCTCAGTCTATGTAGACCTTCCCTGAAAGTGCTCTTGTTTTATGTTTTCATTCATCAGAATTAATTCGACGGCGGTGTTTAGGTGTCCGTTGGCAAACGTGCATTGTCGCTATTTATTCCTTATCTATTCCTTCATCCCCCAAAAATTGAAAAAGCATGGTGTCCACTAGCACGTTAAGAGACCATACAAACAAGTGTCAGGGGCCCGAGACTGTTCAACTGCCTCCCAGCATACTTAAGGGGGATTACAACAGACCCCTGGCATGTCTTCAAGCGGCACTGGACAAGCACCTAAAGTCTGTACTGCCAGCAGGTTGTGGCTCGTACGTTGGTTGCGTGCAACCAGCAGTACCAGCCCTGGTTGCTCAGGCTCTGATCCACCAGGAGTCCTGGTCACTAGACCGGGTAGCGGGTGGCGTTGACCCCCGAACTCTCCTCTAGGTAAACTCAGGTATTGCCATTTATGTAAATGGAACAACACAGGGAGCCAACATGACCCTGTGGAACACCGTACAACACGCGTCCCCCTCTCTAATTTCACTCTGTTTATGCAAATAAAAAAGCAAATTCTCAGTTTTGAAGAATGGCTTTGAAAACCGAGGTGTTGAAGATTGAGACACATATGAGCAACATTTGGAATCTTATTTAGGAAACGACTCGCCACATCCGTGGCTTCATCAGTCCGAATACAAAGCAGAAAGTTGCAAGGAGAGGATAATTTTGGGTAATCAGACCCTCAGCCTGAGTCGATGTGTTCAGTTGTCCATCAATCTTGTAGAATGTACAGCATATGGGGGGGGGGGGGGGGGGGGGGGGGGGGGGGCCGTGACGTGCTTATATACTGTAGTCAGTTGAGGCGAAGCATCGCATCAACCGACAAACGTTTCCTAAATAAAGGTTCCCAAATGTTGCCATAAGTGTCTCAATCTTCAATTCTCCAGTTGCCTAATCTGTCAACCAATGATTTTTATCCATGAACAAAATTATCCTCCTAACCGTGAGCCTCTAACCATCATCACACTCTCCGAGTGGAACTATAACCAGAGACTTCCCTGAATCCATATTCACCGAATATCATATTCATTACAATGATCTACCTTGTGGCATGCAAAAGAGTACGGTAACCTTATTCGGGCATCACACAAACCTTCATTCACAGGCTAACTCCCAACCAGCGAACCAGGTAACTGAGTGGTTGGTCGATGGGGCCACCCGTCGTTCAACCAGTAACCAGGTTCAGCCAAGAACAGCCATTTGGAACTCCTGGGTTGTAGTTATATACTTCCTCAATATAATTTTTTACTATTTTTATTAACACACTGGCCGCTTCCCACCAAGGCAGGTTTGCCCGAAAAGAAAAATCTCACACATCATTCGCTATCCCAACGCACTGTCTTTGGCCAGAAGGGTGCTTTCCACTACAGTTTAAACTGCAACATTAACATCCCTCCTCAAATATCTTACTGAAAAAGTAAATTCCGTAAGGCTAGACTCCCATTTTTCAACCATGATGAGGTTCATAACAATTTACGACCTACAAGGTAGCTGCCAATACCCTCGGCAGTTACTGAGTCAACCCAAAAGAAATTCGTTGCCAATGAAGTTTGAATGTATTTAGGATATTTTTGGAGTTCTTGAATTCGAAAAATAGCAGTAGGTTTTGGGGGGGGGGGGGGGGGGGGGGGGGGGGGGGGCATCAAATTGGTCTAGTTTTGTAACATATTGCTAAACCTACCCTCAGTTAACAGGGAACTTAGCCATAAATATAACTCGTGTAATGTTAAAATAGTAATACGTTTTGTGTATACAAAATGAGTTAATCAAAGATTTAATTATATTTTTCAATAATTTATATTTAATGAAAGGGAATTATATCAACAATGTGAAAATATTGTTATAACCTATAATTTTTTTTTTTTTTTTTTATTTCCAGATAAACGTCAGAATCATCAGGAAAGTCTGATTAAAATTATTGAAAGACTTATCTAATAATATATTTACTGGATGAGGCTTAAATTAAATGCACTTGTTATAATAAGGTTAGGTAAGTTATCTAATTTTTTTTTGGAAAAAAAATAATTTTTTGGGTTAACAAAACAAAAAAGTATAAGAGGAAATTTTAAAAATGACCTATTTTAAATGATTTCTTTGCTAATAGACCAGTTTTACCTATTCGGGCACGACATATTATGCTTTCATTCATTATACACTAGATAATCCTCCAAACATTAAAATTTCCGAACCTCCTTAAGGTGCAGGAGCTTTACTTCCCACTTCCAGGAGTTTTATGTGCGGCTAACCGTACCCCTGATTAGCTTCCCAAAATTTTGCATTCTCACACTACAAAACAATCAGGTTCCAAAAGCCATTTGTCAGCCATTCAATCTAAAATGTCTCACATGTACCTTGCTGTAAGTGCCAAGCCCTTACATACAAACCTCCTTTACCCCCTCTCTCTAGCTTTCCTAGGACGAACCTTACTCTTCTGCATCCCTCCACTACAGTTATAACACTCTCCAGTCATCCTATTTTGCGCTCCTCCACTAAATATTTACACCCACAACATTGCCCTCAAATAAGAACATCTCCACTTGCATCAACCTCCTCCGTTGTGTAACATTCCACAACACATCATTCACATTCAACACAAGACCGTTGGTAGCACACTATTCACACCTACAATGTCCTCTTTCCCTACATGGATAAGTATCTAATTCCTCCATAGGATACCCCAACGCCCCACCCAATAGATTTTCCCTTTATCAGTTTCTATATTTTTAAACCACGTCACTCATATACCCATCCCCGACACGTCCAAACCAAATATCTGAATAAATTCACTTTACTCCTCTAATAAATGGATATCCAATTTTCTCATTACCTTACTCTTTTCTATGTTCACTTTCAACTTACTTGCAAACACTCCAAACTCGCGCACGTAACTTTGTAACTCTCCTCAGAATTTACAAAGAGACACATTATGAACTATGACAATGTTACACTAAAACCTTGTTCTTAATAATAAACTCGCCACTTAGTTATCATAATAATAAACTTGTCACTTGTTTAATAATAAACTTGGTTATCGAAATAATAAACTTGCCACTCTTGTGTATCACAATAAAAAATAAACTTGGTTCCAACTTGGTTTCATAATAATAAAGTTGCACCACTTGTTATCACAATAATAAACTCGCCACTTGTTATCACAATAATAAACTCGCCACTTGGTTATCACAATAATAAACTCGCCACTTGGTTTATCCACAATAATAAACTCGCCACTTGGTTATCACAATAATAAACACGCCACTTGGTATATCACAATAATAAACTGCCACTTTGGTTATCATAAAATAAACTTGCCACTTTGGTTATCACAATAATAAACTTGCACTTGGTTTTATCCACAATAATAAACTCGCCATTGGTTACACAATAATAAACTTGCCACTTGGTTATCATAATAATAAACTTCCACTTGGTTTATCACAATAATAATCCTTTGTCACGTTGTTTTATCACGAATAATAAACTCGCCACTTGGTTTATCGACATAATAAAACTTCGCCACTTGTTAATCACAATAGATAAACTTGTCACTTGTTAATAATAAACCTTGTTCTTAATAATAAACTTGCCACTTGGTTAATAATAAACTTGGTTATCGTAATAATAAACTTTGGCCACTTGTTATCACAATAAAAAACTTCGCCACTTGGTATCACAATAATAAACTCGCCACTTGTTATCACAATAATAAAATCGCCACTTGTTAATCATAAAATAAAACTTGCCACTGGATATCACAATAATCAACCGCCACTTGGTTATCACAAAAATAAACTCGCCACTTGTTATCAGTAATAATAAACTTGTCCACTAGGTTATCATCAATAATAAACTCGCCAACTTGGATATCACAATAATAAAACTCGCCACTTGGTTTCTGTCGCCTAAGATTCGACTCAACTTTTAAAAAACCTCGGGAAAATGGAAAAATGAGAAAGAAGAAATAGGGTCACCACGAGCATAAAAAAACCCGGAAAGCATTTTCTTATTGTACATCAGTTATAACACATAAAACACATTAATATGTGTGATACAAGCAGCAATCAACTAAACATTTAAGTTTATAAATATTATTACAACCCAGGAGTTCCAAGTGGGCCTGTTATCCTGGGAATAAAGTGGAGCAAAATAAACCACAGCAAAAACTTTTGAGTTGATTTTAAAATCCTTCACAACAATTTTTAAAACAGCAGTAATGTACACTTATAAGCACTATGTAACAGTTGGTTGGTGGGATAGGTATTAGTGCCCCCACGGTAAGCAAGGCAGAAATAGAAGGCCACTAGAGAGCAGACCGTGCTTGAACCAGCTCTAGAATGGGAATGACAAGGGCAGACAGGAGAGAGGTAACCCCCATAACCTCTGCCATTGTCAAAACAATCTTCTGTATTGGCTAGAACCTGTCACTAGTTGAACGACCGGGGCCCCATCATCAACTCTCATAACCTGTTCGCAGGTTGGGGGAGATAGCCTGTAAAGAAGTGTGTACATGCGTCCGAATAAAGGTTACGACTCTTTGCATGCCACACGTATAGATGATTGCAGAAACTTAACATCTAGACAAGAATTTCACCAATAGCATAAAGAATATTCTTACCCATTATACAGCTTCGAGAACATGGCTTCCATGATGCCCCTCATAGAAATATTGCATAATTCTTGAACTATCTGTTGGACACCTGGCTGAGACGCTGCTGGTGTATGGGATTCTTGCGAGCAGGAAAGACACGAAACAAGCGGCAGGCCGTGGTTTTCGTAGCCAGCCACAAGGAACAATATACTTCTGATTCTACAATAATTTGTCCGTCAACACTGAAATGAAAAACACAACTTATGTTCTTTTCTCTTATATTTATGTATTTTTTCTTTACAAATATAATTATAACAAAGTTAAACAGGTATCACATCCAAGCAGCATGTTACAGCTGATAAATTAGACACATGTGCAACTCTTGGGTAATCTTTATAGATGAAACGTTTCGCACACATAGTCTTCATCAGTCCATACGTAGGAGAAACTGAAGAACAAGAGGATAAGAGGTAATCAGTCCCTCAACCTTGATCGAATGTGTCAGTCAATGTTGAGGGACAGATTAACCCTCATTCTCCTCCTGTTCATCAAGTTTCTCCTACGTATGACTGATGAAGCCACATGTTTGGCGAAACGTTTCCTCATAAAGATACCCAAGAGTTGGCACTTGTGTCTAATTATCAACATGTCGTTCTCTGAACCCATTCATTCCTAACAAATGTACAGGCTCTAAACATCAAAATTAGCATATGTACCAAGTCCTTAGATTTTTTCAGTACGGGCTACTAGTTGTAAATGAAAATGATACATATAAATGCTTTTGGAATCTATGTAAGATAAACCGTCAAAACTAATTAGCAACTTGAAATTCAAAGATAAACAGAGATCCAAGAACCAATGAAGCCATTAATTTGCCATTAAACATGCGTTAACTATGACGTAAAGATGCATGTTTTTTGCGCATGTCCTCCTACTCTTGCTATGCATCTGGGTTCGCCGTTCCTCTGTTTTTGACCAATCACAAACCTGCTGGAGTCGCGTCTAGCCTAAGTGCATGCCGTCTGCTCGCTTCCCATTGGTCGAGAGACAAAATGTAAACACTTCTAGCTTGGCGACGCCGAGAGACTTGTTTTTTTCATCCGACTGACACTCATAGTCCTTGGACTATATGAGTGTCCAATCTACAATGTCGGCAAGACTATTTATGAGTCTGGTGCCTGTAAATGAATAAGCTTAGCCATAATATTTATATATACATATATATCTATATATATATATATATATATATATATATATTATATCTATTTATATATGTAAATAAATAAATAAGATATATATATATATATATATATATATAAATATATATATATGATATATATACTATACATATAATTGTGGTAGGGGACCTGAATGCTAAAGTAGGAGAAAACTTTTTGGAGAGGGTTGTTGGTAAGTTTGGGGTCCCAGTGTAAATGATAATGGAGCCCTTGATTGAACTTTGTATAGAAAGGGGTTTTAGTTAATAGGTAATACATATAGGTTAAGAAAAAGAGGATAAATAAGTAATACAAGATATGATGTAGGGCGAAATGACAGTACTTTTTGGATTATGATTGTAGATAAAAGGACTGTTTAGTAGACTTCAGGGTGTGCATGTTTATAAGTGGCCCACAGATATATCAATAAATTTTCAGACTTGTAGCTCTACACTTAGAGTAAAAGTGTAGATGTAGATAGCAAGAGAAAAAGCAAGCAGGGAATGGTTTGATGTGAAGGTTTATAAACTAAAAGAGGAGGCAGCTAGGTCAGATATAAACAGCTATTGAGATAGAATGGATGATATGATGGGCCCTAATGAGAGGCATAGGCAATGGGGTCGAAGATGTAAATGGGTAGGTTTAAAAAATGTAGTGTTAGAGTGTTCAGCATGAATTTTGTGGTTACAGGAAATTGGTGCGGGAGGGAAGAGAGCGATTGGTGGATATGATGATGTAAATTAGAGTATAAGGGAGAAAAAGTTAGCATATGAGAAGCTTTTGCGTTTACAAGTGAAACTGAGCAAGGAGGGAAGAGTATATGGAGAAAAAGAGATTAGTTAAGAGAGTGGGTGAAGCAATGTAAAAAGAGAGCAAATGAGAGTGAGTGAGATTGTTTTATCAACAAATTTAGATGACAATAAGAAAAAAGTTATTGAAGCGAGATTAACAAGTAAGTGAAGCCAGAGAACAAATGGATTTGTCCTAGTTTAAAAATAGGAGATGAGAGTTAATTACATGAAGAGTATAGTATTGGGGAAGATGGATGGAATATTATGAGGAATTGATAAATTTTGTGATGAAGATAGTGAATCTGTGATTTCGTGTTTAGGGCAAGAGGAAAAACGTCCTTTTAGGAGTGAGGAAGAGCATTGTTAGTGTGGGGGAAGTTCGTGAGGCAGTAGGTAAAAATGAAAGGGGTAAGGCAGCCGGGATTGAAGGGATAACGAAAGAAATGATAACAGCAGTGGGAGTTAGTTATCTGGAGTGGTTGGTGAGCAATATTTAAATAAATGTAGGAGAGGGAAGGTACTTAGGGATTGGCAGAGAGCATGCATAGTCCTTTGTATCAAGGCAAAGGGGATGAAAAAGAGTGCAAAAATTAAGGGGGATAAGTTCGTTTGAGTGTACCTGGTAAAGTGTATGTAGAGTTATAATTGAAAGAATAAGAGTAAGACGGAAATAGGATAGCAGATGAACAAGGAGGCTTAGGAAGGAAGGGGTGTGTGGACCAGGTGGTTTACAGAGTGAACATATAAGAGAACAGTATCTAGATACGGCTAAAGAGGTTTTGTGGCATTTAATGGATTTGGAAATAGGCTTATGACAGGGTGGATAGGGGGGCAATGTGGCATATGTTTGCTGGGTATGGTGTAGGAGAAAATTACTGAAAGCAGTGAAGAGTTTTTAAACGAGGATTGAGAGGGCTCAAGTCTAGAATGTAGTAAAGATTGAGATTAATTCCCAGTAAAATAGGCCTTAGACAATGAATGTGTATGTCACCGGTGGTTGTTTACTAAATTTAATAGATGGGGGTAGTAAGAGAAGTAAATGCGAGGGTCTTACAAGAGCGTGAGTTTAAAAGATAAAGAATCACACATAAAGTGGAGTTGTCACAGTTGCTCTTTGACTGATGACACTGTGCTCTTGGGAGATCAGAAGAGAATTTGCCAGAGGTTGGTGGATAAATTTGGTATGGTATGCAAAAGAAAAAATTAAAAGTGGAATACAGGAAAGTGTAAGGTTATTAGGATAACAAAAAGAAAGGTGATGAAAGATTGGATATCAGATTGAGGTAGGAAAGTATGGAGAGGTGAATTATTCAGATATTCGGGAGTGGACGTGTCAGCGGATTGGGTCTTATGAAAAGATGAGTGAATCATAGAACTGATGAGGGTAAAAGGGTGAAGTGCATTGCACTTATGAGTCTGAGGAGACAAAAAACTTTTCCCTTGAGGCAAAGAGGGGAATGTAATAGAGTATATTTGTTACAAACCAATGCCTTATATGGGTGTGAAGCATGGGTGATGAATGTTCAGCGAGGAGAAGGCTGAGGCAGTGGAGATGTCATTCTGATGCAATGTGTGATGTGAATATAAGCAGAGAATTCGTAGTTTGAAGTTTAGGAGGAGGTGCGGAATTACCAAACTGTTGTCCACAGGGCTTGAGGAAGGTTGGTTGAGGAAGTTCGGACATGTAGGAGAAGGGAGCGAAACATAAGACTTCAAGAGTGGATCAGTCATATGTAGCATTTTGCTAGAAGGGGAGTAGGGCAATGGAATGGATGTCTAGGGGGCAATTGTTATAATTTGCTGGCTGGACAGGTACTTCAAGTAACTTGCAATCCAATTCATTGATAACTGGGACAAAATCTTTTGGCAAACGTTTGATATGTATGCAAGGGATGGGTTCATCTCTCTGTGGGCTAGAAGCAGTTGCATTAGTCAGTTTCATATTGAGGAGTAATTGAGGACTTGTCTAGGACTTTAAACTGTGTTTTTGGGTATATGCCCAAATGAGAACAAATCTGTAGACTAAAAATCACATTGGTATTAAAAGAGGATAACATCAAAACAGCCTTCATGGAAAAACCGGAAGCATTCTATAACAAATGGGAAAATAAAAAAAAGTCTGGGCTGGATTGGTATTGCCCTTGATACTGGCCATGTATTCAGAAAAGGTAAGGCTGGAGGTGATGTCCTGGTTAGTCTGTAAATATGGGGCTGAAGTGCTGGTCCTGGGAGACAGGTAATGGTGAGGTTGGAGTTGTGTCCAGGTAGTCAGTAAATGTGCGCAGGAGGGAATACATTTAAATGACTCTAGGGAGACAGGAGTGTAGTGGGGAGGAACAAGTGTAGTGTAGGACAAAATAAAAAACCAAATTACAAGTAGTAATACCACACGAAATAGCAAACAAGGGGACTCCACTAGCCTTAGTGAGGATACATTACCAAAACCAAACTGGTGAGGGCTCCATTGTTAGTGCTAGTGAGGGATAGGAATGAGGACAGGTAAACATGCACCAACAGGGGAATACAGTCACAGGAAAACCCAAGGTAAATGAAAACCAAGCTGTGCACATACATGCCACTTGGTATCTGTAGGCATGGGAAATCTGGAAAAAACAGATAGGACGTGCAACTTTGATAGCCCTAGAAAAAGCGTGCCAATATACAACAGGAAATGCAAATTCCCTGTCCTGTAAACTTTTTCACCTGAAATGTGTCCCTCTTCAGTACAGGAAAGACTGTGCTATAACTTAAAATTGCCTGGCAATACCATATAAAGGGGACAAAAAGATACAAATCACCAGGCCATGGGAAAACCTGAGGTTAGCCACAGCCACTCATGAGGAGAGGTTTTTTTTAGTGCCAGGAAGGAAAAAAACTGGCAGGAAATGGCAGAAATCGTAACAACAAATCCAGTCATTCCGGGAGTGGAACCACAGTCGATGGCCCTCCACTCCAAACACAGATACAGTTACTAATGCCAGAAAAAAAAAGTCCCCCCCAGTACCACCAATACCACCAGGTCCGATGTCATTCTTCTTTGAAATCTAATTACAGGGATATTAAAGCAAAAGCAACGAACAACAAATACCTTTCATCCGTGGACTGCTTGCAGAGGCAAATGCAATGTTCGCGGCTTTCACGGAGGACCCACATAAAGATCATTGGCAAACGAATATGGATCCCAGGTTTACTACCTATACAGAGTGAACTGGCCAATAGGTGGGGTTGGCCTGTATATGCAGAGAAGTCACTTGTTTGACAGAAAACTGCTTAATGCCTCAAATGATGTAGTGGAAGTTTTAAGCAGTA
The DNA here is from genome assembly GCF_026875155.1 of Cherax quadricarinatus. Lineage (NCBI taxonomy): Eukaryota > Metazoa > Arthropoda > Malacostraca > Decapoda > Parastacidae > Cherax > Cherax quadricarinatus. The sequence continues at coordinate 16,167,317 of NC_069493.1, read as the reverse complement.
AGATCGAGAACCAAAAACTAGTCTTGTTGGTAGTCTAAAAGCCTCCGGGATGCAACGTCCCGCAATTCCAGGAACAAGCTGTTAAATTGACCACTGTATTGAAAATCTTACCAGCTCATGCACCAACATCTTGCTCTGGGGGATTTCAAACTTTAGGCACCTAAAATGGAGATATAAACCCAAATAATATTTGTTTGCAGTAATAAACACAGGAGGCAGCTCTGATGAAAAACTCACAACTCCGCGAGGATTTTAAATCTTCTGCACAAAATTCAACTTAAACAAGCCAAATAATAGAGCCTACTATGACCTGGAGAATAGCACTAGACCTCATCTTCACTAAAAATGATTATCTGATACGGATAAATGTCACCATATCAAAAACAATATACTCAGTTCACACATAATTGAGGTTCAGTCATGTATGCGTGGAGCCCCAGGACCGAATAATGAGATTAGTCACGAGGGGAAGACATTCACCAAATTCAACTTCAAAACAAAAACTAAAGTGGGACAAGTAACCAAGTTCCTAACCGATATAAGCTTGGGAAGAGATATACTAAGGCACACAGACCCCAAACTTATTCCTAGAAAAGATTAAACTCGGTGGCACTCGATGTATGCTCAAGGCTTATCCTTTAAGAACAAAGGAGGAATTAGATGTAAAATAGAAAGTGATGCAGGCACTCCCTTTACAGGCGACGGAAAGAAATAAAGAGCGGGCTAAAGAGGCCAATATATCTGAAAGTGCGTAGGGAGTCATGGTCAGAGAAATAGCAAGCATCGAACTTAGCTAAAGGAATCTTATAGGTGTCAGGAATCGTGGGAAGAACTAAAGTGCCATAAATGAAATCGAAAGAAACCAAAGTATTTCTATTTGTCCCATACCAAAACAAAGTTGAGAAACAACGTCCAGTATTGAGGCCCCTACTTAAACATGATGGGTCATACACAGATGACAGCATGGAAATGATCGTGAGCTTACTCAAGTCCTTATGACTCAGTTGTTAGCAAGCCGCTAAAAGACTGAGAGTCGGTAAGATCAAAAAGGAATTTTTATGAGAGAGCACAGAATTTGGTTAACACAAGCCTATCTGATGTTATCCCTGACGCCAGATGACTTCGAAAGGCGATAAATTGAAATGACCATGCACTCTGCCCAGGGCCAGACTCATGGAACTCCAGTGTTCATCAGAAACTGCAAGAAGCCCATCACGAGCTTTTACCATACCTATGGAGAGGGAGCTTGGACACGGGGACGTCCACAGTTACTAAAAAAACAAACAGGACATAGCCCCACTCCACAAAAGGGGGCACGTTAAAGCAACAAACAAAAGATACTACAGACCGATAGCACTAAAATCCCATATCATAAAAATCTTTGAAAGAAAGAGTCCTAAGAAGCAAGATCGCCACCCATTCATAGAACCCATCAGTTACACAACCAAGGCAACATGGGTTAGAACAGGTCGCTCCTGGGTCTGTCTCAACTATTGGATCACTAGACAAGGTCCTGGGGAATTGCAATAGAAGACAAAAAAATGCAGATGTAACATACACAGACTTTGCAAAAGCTTCAACAAGGTGTGACCATTGGCGTAATAGCGCACAAATGCGTGCTAAAGGAATAACACGAAAAGTTGGTAGCATGGATCTAAATTTCCTCTCAACAGAACACAAAGAGAAGTAGTCAACGTAGTAGTCGAGGAGAGCTACGGTGAAAAGCTCTGTTCCACAAGGCACAGTATTCGCTACCATCTTGTTTCTAGCCTCATATCATGACATGGACAAGGATGTCAGCCACAGCAACCGTGTCTTCCTTTGCAGATGACACCGAATCTGCATGACAGTGTTTTCAATGCAGACACTGCAAGGCTCCAACGCGGAAATCAACCAAAATCTTCAGTGGGCTGCAGATATCAATATGAAGTTCAACAATGAGGAAATTTCACAATTACTCAGATATGGATAAAACACGAGGAAATGTAAAAATTTCATCAGAGTAACAAAACAATTTCCGGCCACAAAAATAGAGCGGACCAAACCACGTCAAAGACCTGGGAAGTGATCATGTCGGAGGATCTCACCTTCTAAGACCATAACATTGTATCAGTCCGCGAAAAAAAACGACAGGAGGATAAATGAGAACCTTCAAAACTAGGGAGGCAAGCCATGATGACACTCTTTAAGGTCACTTGTTCTATCTTGGTTGGTATTTTGCTGAACACTAAGAGCACCTTTCAAGCATGGTGAAATTGCTGACCCTAGAAAATGTACAGAGAACCTTCACAGCGCGCATAACGGAGATTAAAATACTCAATTTAATGGGAGCGCTTGAGGTTCCGACCTGTTACTCTGGAAAGCAGGGCGGGAGAGGAGAGATACATGATTATTATTACACCATGGGAAATTCCTAGAGGGACTAGTACGGAAACTTGCACACGAAATCACTCACAACGAAAGCAAAAGATGGCAGACGATGCAACATCCCCCAATGAAAGCAGGGGTGTCACTAGCACGTAAGAGACAATACAATAAGTGTCAAGGGCCCGAGACTGTCCAATGCCTCCCAACATACATAAGGGGGATTACCCAAATAGACCCTGGCAGTCTTCAAGCGGCATCTGGCAAGCACTTAAGTCTCTACCTGACCCAGCCGGGCTGTGGCTCGTACGTTGGATTGCGTGCAGCCAGCAGTTAACAGCCTGGTTGATCAGGCTCTGATCCACAGGAAGCATGGTCACAGACCGGGCCGGACGGGGGCGTTGGTCACCCGGAAACTATCTCAGGTAAACTCCACATAGATTACAGAGGTATGGGTGTTTGTGGGAAACAGTCAGGTGCAGTATTAGGGTTGGAAAACAGCCTGATATAACAGGATTCTCAGGGATATGTTTTAAAAGACGATATCAACATAAAAGTTGCCTAAAGGCAAATCAAATGATCAACAAAATAAAGAGAGATAGAGTGGCAATAGAGTGACTAGCTCCTTATAAGGTTTACTGCAACAAGTAGTTGTAGTCAAGAAATAAGATAGTGAGCTAAGATTACTTGCAAGTGGAGGTAATTTAGTATTATTTCTATAAAAGAGACCTGGTTCAACCTGAAGATAGAGAAATGCCTTCCGGAATGCAACATAGAGGGTTATAAAACTATTCACACTGATACGGTCAACAGGGAAGGGTGGTGGAGTGATTGATATATGTCAGGAGGTCATTTAAAATGTTGTTTTACATGTTATAAGCTAGAAAACATCAGACACAGAATCTGTTTGGCTACAGTTTCCCCAGTGTGTGAAAAAACTAATTTTGGCTGTGATTCATAGGACCCCCAAAACCTTAATAGGGAATGCAGTGGCTGCTTTGGAACAAAATTCAAATGGAATCTAGATATGAAAATTGTGTTAATGAGAGATTTTAACTTTAGACAAATTGATTGGGAACAATATGACAGGAAATCTTGAGTCTCGTGACTTTTTTTTTTCCTGATATGGTCAGGATTGTTTTTGAAAACAGTTTGTAACAGAACCAACTTGATGAGCGAAAACCAATCTGCTTGACTTGACGGGTTTTGACAACAGAATAGGTCACTAATTAGTAAGCTTGAGTTTAATGATGAGCTTGTGGGAGAAAGTGATCAAAAATCACTTAGTTTTCAATATAATATGGGAATTACCCAGTAAACTGCAAATGAAGTCTCTGTCCAGACTTCTGTTGGCGGCGGATCATCAAAATGGTATACAATACCGACAGGTTGTTAGGTAGAACATATGAACATATGCCCCTTATGTGTATTACCTAAACAACCTGTCGGTATTGTATTCCATTTTGGTGTTCATTCTTGTCAGACACTGAACACGTGGATCTTGGTACAGAAAACACCTTGGACAAGCTTTTCAAGTGAGTAGGGTTTGGATCTGAGAGGGACATGTCCTCTCAGTTGCCTCTCACTAACACTTACTTACTCCTACTACTTAATCACTACTCTATACTACTACTACTACTACCCTGCACCTCTCCTTCCCGACAGTATTTATGATCGCACTGTCGCTTTAATCTTCAGATAGTTCTGACTATGGAACTGAAACTTCTCCAGCCGAGGGACTGACACCTCAATTTCTACGACTTTAAGGGTGATGGACTGATTTACATCGTCTTCTATTCTACTGTTCCTGCCTACTTTCTGTATTCGAATGAAGAAGATACTGTGTAGGCGAAACGTTTCGGAATAAAGTTGTCTAACGTTGATATGTGTCTTACCTAACAACATTGGCCGATTTCATTGGACCTTAGGAAATTACCTCGGTGGGCTAAATTGGGGTGACCTGCTGTTGGTCAGGTCGGGTGGTTGGTTGCCAATTTGACTTTTTCTGAGCAACAGTACTAGCTGCCCAGACAAATTTTGTTCAAGTAGGGAAATTCGATCTAACAAAAATGATCCCAAATGAATGAAAACAATAGATTACGACTCTCATGGTCTTCAAAGGAGAGGATATTTAAGCTTATCAAAAGAGAAAATAGGTAGGTAAGAAATCAATATATTCAATTAAAGAATTTACCCCTTCCCACTAAAAGCAAAAATGGATTATAAGGCTAAGGTCGCAAGGGATTTAAAGAACTAACCCAAAAGGGTTCTTTCAGGTTATACTGAAGTAAGATTAGGGACAAGATAGGCCACTTAGAGTAACTCTGGTCATATAACTGACAGTGATAAGGATATATGTGAATTCTCGTTGCTACTTCCTCTCTGTTTTACCAGGAAAATACTAGCGAAAATTTCTTGAAATAATAGTTTATGCAGAACAGGATGATTAATAAAACTCTGGCACGTTGTGGTAACTAGTGACATGGTCCTCAGACAAATAGAGAAATTAAAACCTAAACAAATCCCCAGGTCCTGTGAACTGTTTGCAAGGTGTTAAAGGAATATAAAGAGGAACTTAGCATGCCTTTGGCTAATCTTTTAACATATCACTACAAATGGCATAGTGCCTGATAAGTGGCGGAAGGGAAATGGCAAATGTAATTTTCCTATTGGAAGGCAGGTGACAGGTTTCGAAATATGGACAAAATAAGCTTACCTCATATTGGGAAAATTTATTGAATCAATAATTGCATAGGCAGTCGTTCCACCTTGAATGGTATAAAATAGCTACCAGCCAACCAACACGGTTTACAAGGTGCGTTCTGTGTTACGAATTTACTACTTTTTTCACTAGGTGTTTGAGGATGGTAGATCATGGTTAATGAATATATAGTGCTGTATTTGGACTCCCAGTAAGGCCTATCCGATAGAGTTCCACACCAGAGGCTATTGAGGAAACTAAGGCAAACGGAATAGAAGGAGAAATTTTTTTTCTGGGTTAGAGGCGATGGTGACAAATAGACAGAGGGAGTTTGCATAAAAAGGGAGAAACAGAATGTTGGCAAGTCGCAAAGTGGTTTTCAGGGAGTTCAGTATTGGGCCCGTTGTTTTCACGTTTACATAGACGACATAGATGAGGGAATAATAGTATGTCACAGCAAATTTGCTGATGACACCAAAATAGGCTTGTACAATTTTCATTCTAATGAGGACACTAGAGCACTCCAGGATGATTGTATAGACTGACGCAATGGTCGGAGAAGTGGCAGATGCAGTTTAATATAGCAAATGCCCAAAGTTCTAAATGTTGACAAGTAAATAACATGGTCACATATAAACTAAATAATTAGATCTTAATACTTCTGATTGTGAAAAGAATTTAGGAGTTTTGGTAACCAATAATGTGAAACCAGACAACAGTGCATTAGTGTTCGAAATAAAGCTACAGAATTTCTTGACTTATATCTAGAAGTATAAATATTAGAAGTCCTCAGGTTGTTCTTCAACACTATATATCCTTGGTTAGGCCCTCATTTAGACTATGCTGCCTCAGATTGGTCACTGTATTACAGAATGGTACTAGTACTGGTTACTAGTACTGGTACTAGTACTGGTCTAGTACTGGTACTAGTAGTAGTTACTATGCTGCTCAGTTTGGTCACCGTATTCAGAATGGTAATAGTATCGGTAATAGTACTGGGACTAGTATGGTACTAGTAATGGTACTAGTAGTACTATGTCTGCTCAGTTCTGGTCACTGTATTACAGTATGGTACTAGTACTGGTACTAGTATGGTACTAGTACTGGTACTAGTACTGGTATAGTACTGATACTAGTACTGGTACTAGTACTGTATTACTAGTACTGGTGCTAGTACTGACTGGTATAGTACTGGCACTAGTTCTGTACTAGTACTGGTTAATGTACTGGTTAGTTCTGGTACTAGTACTTGTAGCACTATGCTGCTCAGTTCTGGTCTACAGTATTATTACAGAATGGTAACTAGTTTGGTACTAGTTCTCGGTACTAGTACTGGTATCTAGTAGTACTATGCTGCTCAGTTTGGTCACTGTATTACAGAATGGTACTAGTACTGGACTAGTATGGTACTAGTACTGGTTACTAGTACTGAGTTACTAGTTACTGATACTAGTACTGGTACTAGTACTGATATATAGTACCTGGTGCAAGTTCTGGTATGTACTGTCCACTGTATGATACTAGTTGCGTACTAGTACTGGTACTAGACTGGTACTAGTACTGGTACTAGATAGCACTATGTGTTTCAGTTCTGGTCACAGTTTACAGAATGGTAGACTAGTACTCAGGTACTAGTTCTGGTTATAGTACTGGTACTAGTACGGTTCTAGTACTAGGTACTAGTATTACAGAATGGATATAAAATGCTCGGGAAAACGTACAGAGGAGATGACAAAGATGATCCCATGTATAGAATCTTACCTATGACGGATAGGAGTGAGGCCCTGAATCTGCACTATGAGGATAGACTGAGGCCCTTGAATCTGCACTATGAGGATTGGACTGAGGCCCTGAAATCTGCACTATGAGGATAGACATGAGGCCTGAATCTGCACTTGAGGATAGATGAAGGCCTGAATCGCACTATGAGGTAAACTGAGGCCATGAATCTGCACTATGAGGATAGACTGAGGCCCTGAATCTGCACTATGAGGATAGACTGAGGCCCTGAATCTGCACTATGAGGATAGACTGAGGCCTGAATCTGCACTATGAGGATAGGACTGAGGGGGGCCCCCCCTGAATGAATTCTGCACTATGAGGATAGACTGAGGCCCTGAATCTGCCACTATGGAGGATAGACTAAGGCCCCTAAATCGCACTATGAGGATAGACTGAGGGCCTGAATCGCACTATGGGATAGACATGAGGGCCATGAATCTGCACTATGAGGATAGACTGAGGGCCCTGAATCTTCTCTATGTGGAAGGACCTGAGGGCCATGAATCTGCACTATGAGGTAGACATGGGGCCCTGAATCTCCCTATGGGATAGACTGAGGCCCTGAATCTGCAATCTCTAGGAAAGGTGCTAGAAGTATATCGGGGGGCTATGATTGAGGTGTATAAATGGAAAACAAGAATAAATTAAAGGGGATGTACATTAGTTGTGCTGAAAATTTCCAGCCAATACAGGATCGCAGCAATTGTTTCAAGTTGAAAAAATTCAGATTCTGGATGGATATAGGAAAGTTACTGGTTTGGTAATAGAGTTGTGGATGAGTGAACAAAAACTCCCGAGTGCAGTATTGAGGATAAAAAGTCGTGTAGTTTTAAAAATAGGTTAGATAAATACATGAGTCGGATGTGGCGTGGGTGTGGTGGGTGTGGGTGGCGTGTGAGTGGGTAGTGTGTGAGGAAATAATTAGCTTGTGCTTCTAGGTCTTATGCTGTGTCCTTCCTTAAGTGGAGGTTGGCCTGACTAGGTGGGGTCACTGGTTTAAGCTGGGGAGTCAAACAATAGACCTGCGCGCATGGCGTCAGTAGGTCTGCTGCAGTGTTCTTCTTTCTTATGTTCTAAAAATACGTAAATTAAAATGATTTGAGAAATCTTCTCTCTGAATGAGTCACAGTTGTACTTACAGGTAATACCTTGATTATTTGCTTCTGAAATGGTTTAAAAGTTGAATTTTTATTGAAAATTACTTTTTAATTAAAGAACATTAAGGGTTAGAGTTCAAACCTCATATATTAAGCCCATCGAGATTGGAAGAGTGTTAATTGCTTGTGCATGTGGCGAGGGGAAATGGTAAACAAGGAGGTGTTGTCACTACACGGGAATGACCAGTACTTTGGCGCAACTCCAGAGTAGGTAAACACAGGCTCGCCAACACAGTCCTGCACCAACAACCACACTCCACCACTCATCCTGTAGCCAAATAAAGTACTTTCTCGGATGCTGTCAGATTTAAAGAGCTGAAAGTTATAACTAAAGCTGGTTGTACCTCGAGGCATGCAAGAAGCTTAGTTATAATTAATAATTATGGGGGCTCTAAACCTTTTTTCCCAGGGAACTGGATCACAGATCCAATTTCATGATCCAAGAGCCCTCACCCAGCGTTCGAGGAGGAAACCCTCTTATGAGGTGCAAGAAGCATAAAGATGAAGAAACAATGGAACGGGTTGGGGGGTTTGAAACCCATGGCTAGTTGAGTCTCGCATATTACCTAAACACTCTACGATATTGAGGAAAATCACAAAATTTATTTCCTATGACATGACACATACTAGACATGTTCTGAAAGAAAAAATGATACAATTAAAGCTCAGCAGTTTACAACTTGTAATAGGTATCAGATTAAAGTGATTTTCCTCCTAAATGATTAAAAAGAAACAAACAAAGAAATATTTGTACCCATTCAAAGCTTAACTTAAAGATAATTTTTTATCATAAATGGCATAGTAAACTAGATTTATAGACATTGTTTAGTTATTAAATTTATCAGTATTATGTTTCTATTAAATTAGTTTCACTAATCACTACGCAAAATTGCTGGAAGAATAGTTAGTTATTCTCCAGTTATTGCAATTGTTGCATTATCACCTTGCATCCACAAGTTGATAATGACATGTTTGAATATCTGAAGGAATCAGAGCAGGACATTAACAAGTCATCATATGGAGAACTAATATTCATATTTCTTAAAATAAAATGGTAATTTAGGGTATATACACACCTTTATCCCAGCTCGACTCTGGACAGATTTTTGCATCATCAAGTAATCAGCATGAAGTGTTTGAAGTAATCAGAAGAGGCAATCAGAACTGTTGCATGAAAAATATATATGCAACCAAACCATCCCACGGGCGGGATTTGAACCCGCGGTCAGAAGAGTCTCAAAACTCCGACCGTTCGCGTTAGCCACTGGTCGGTCTGGTTTTTGGGACTCTCTGACCGCGGGTTCAAAATCCCGCCCGTGGTATGGTTTGTTTGCAATCGTGTCATTACGATTTCGTGAGTCATGAATAAAACCCAAAGTCAGTGAAACTTTTCTCACAGAAAGATTGAGACAGCTTTAAGAAATTTAAGTCAGTCAGTAAGTTTTTTAAGAATGACCTTGAGGAAACATAGAAAAGTTATAAGACACATAAAAGGACTACCTAGAATTACAAAATCAGTCATTATTCTGTGATTATTTCTGTCAGAATTGAACAGTCCTTAATTATATATTTCAGACATAATTTAATTAACAGAATTAGCACATAATAATCTAACAAACTCTTAGGACTATGGTACACCCCCCCACCCCACTATGGACCAAGCCTCTCCTGCTTCGCCTCGCCTGACTACAGTATATAAGCCTGTATACAGCCCCAAGCTGTTACTTTGTACAAGATTGATGGGCAGAACACTATCGGATTTTCAGGTTGAGGGACTGATTACCTAAAATCCTCCTCTCCCTTACACCATTCTGATTTGTATTGGACTGATGAAAGCCACTGTGGGGTGAAACGTTTCCTGAATAAAGATTCCCATATATAACATAAGTGTTTTCAAATCTTAATTGTCGGGTAATTTTTTTTTTTAACATTTATCACACACCAAGAGTTTCTTTACTTAGAGAAAAAAGTCATCAGCACTCAAATCTTAAAGCTGAACAAAATGTTAGTTTCACAGATTATTGCTCGAAATCCAACAAAATTTGTGGCACCACACATTAACCATTGTAACGTTCATCCATTTTAATTTATATCAAACTATTTAAGATTAATGAATCCAGGATTGTGACATTTTTATTCAGATGGGATGCACCAAGACCATAGTGGTCATAATATAGTACCAAACAAGGGGAAAGATAATTCCAGATGTGATAAATGTTTAAAACCGAAAATGTTGAAGATTGATAGATTCGAGACACTTACAATATATGGGAAAACATTTATGGCAAGAAACTACCTGATTCCACCTACCTCTGTCACCATGCATGGTGATAACACTAACCTACACCACCTACCACATGTCCCATGCAACTTAATAACACTGACCTGGACTCCCCTACGACACATCACTATGCATTGGTGATAACACTAACCTGACTCCACTACCACATGCCGAATGCCTAGTGGATAACGGCTTATCAGACTCCACCTCCACATGTCCCCATCCATGCGTGATAACACTAACCCTGACTACCACCTACCACATGTCCCCGTCATGGTTAATTAACACTAACTGACTCCACCTCCACATGTCCCCATCCATAGTGAGAACACTACTGACTCCACCTGCCAATGTCCCCCATCCATAGTGATATCACTAACCTGACTCCACCGCCACATGCCCATGCATCTTAATAACACTAACCTGATTCACCTCCCACAAGTCGCCATGCATAGTGATAACGCTTACCAAACTCCACTACCCATGTCCCCATGCATGGTGATAACAATAACCTGACTCACCTACCATAGTAACCATGCAAGGTGTAACACAAACCTAACTCACCTACCACATGTCACCACGCATGGTGATACTCTAATATGACTCCAGCTACCACAGTCCCCAATGCTTGGTGATAACATAAACCGACCCACCTTACGCATGTCGACATGCATGCTAGTAACATAACTTGACTCGACCTTCCACATTGTCCAATGCATGGTGAAAACACATAATCCGGACTCCACCTACCCATATGTTAACCATGCATGGGTGATAACACAAACCTAACCTAAACCTACCACATGTCTCCATGCATGGTGTAAACATAACCTGACTCCTTTTTTGCACCTACCACAGTCACCATGCATGGTGATAAACCACAAACCTAACTCCACCTTACCACATGTCACCACGCATGGTGATTAACTCTAACCTGACTCCACCTACATATGTAGCCATGCATGGTAATAACACTACCTGGACTCACTACCATTTGTCCGTGCACGCTGATAGCGCTAACTTGACTAAAACCTACCACATGTCACATGCGTGTTGATAACATAACAGACTCCACGTCCACATATCCTCAGTATTGTGATAACCCTAACCTGAACTCACCTACCCACATGTCCCCATTCATGATGATAACACTAGCCTGATCCACCTTACCACATATCAACATGCATTGCATGGTGATAACACTAAACGTGACTCTAAGTACCACATATAACAATGTGGTAAAGTAAAGGACCAAGTGCAACTAATGTGACTTTTATTGTGGCAACGTTTCGCTCTCCAGGTGCTTTATCAAAGCCATTACAAACAATACAGGACACAGAGGTATTAAAGGTCAGAGTGAGGTGTATACTAGTGAGGTTACATTTCGATGTTCACTTAGTGGTAGTAGAAGTAGTAGTAGTAGTGGTATAGTGACAAAAGTAATACAATATGGTCGGAGCAATTTAATTCGTACATGAGTAAAAGGATATAAAAAGGCTATTACTTGGGGTAACATTAAAAATCGGTTGGACAAATATAAACTGTGAATGAGTGCAGCTTGTTTCAGTGTTCACCATATTGTATTACTTTTGTCACTCACCACTACTACTTCTACTACTACTACTACCACTAGTGAAACATCGAAATGGTACCTCACTTGCTATTCACCTCACTCTGAGACTTTTTTATACCCTCTGTGTCATGTATTGTTGTAATGGGTTGATAAAGCTCCTGTGAGAGCGAAACGTTGCCACAATAAATGTCACATTAGTTGCACTTGTGTCCTTTTACTTTACATATTGTCGGTAAATTCACCAACTTTTTTACACATATAACAATGCATGGATGGTGATATCAACTAATATGACTCACTACCAATATCCCCATGCATGGTGATAACACTAACTTACTCACTTACCACATGTACCCATACATGGTGGTTAAACACTAACCTACTCCAAATAAAACATTAATCACCATGCAAGGTGATAACACTAACCTGACTCACCAATACATATCCCAATAGCAGATGATGATTACACTATCCTAATCCACTTACCACGTGTCACATGTTATGCATGGTTATAAAATTAATATGAGTACAACAACCACACATACCATGCATGACGTGATAACATTAACCTGACTACCCTATCACATCTAAACCATGCATGGTGATACACTAAGCTGAGTCCACCTACCACATATCACTAGAATCCATTGGGATAGCACTAACCTGACTTCCGCTACCACATATCACCATGATGCATGGTTGAAACACTATACTGGACTCGACCCTACCACATGTCCCATGCAGGTGATAAAATCACCTTGATCTCCACCTACATCTAGTGACCATACACAGTTGATAACACAAACCTGACTCTACATACCACAGTCCCAATGCCTGGTGATAACAGTAACTTGACTCCCTCTACCATATGTCCCCATGGTGGTGATAACACTAACCTGACTCAACCTAACACCTGTCCACTTGAGTGGTGATCTCACTAACCTGACACCACCTACCACATGTCACCATGCGTGGTGATAACACTAACCTGTCTCCACCTACACGTGTCACCATGGCACAGTGATAACACTAACCTGACTCCACCTTCCAACATGTCCCCATGCATGGTGATACCACTAACTTGACTTCAGATAACACATGTCCCATGCAAGGTGATAAAAACAAACGCGAGTCACCTACCATAAGTTCCATGCACAGTGATTACACTAACCAGACACTTACCTAGACATATCACATGAATGTTGATAAACACTAACTTGAATCCATATCCATATGTCCACAAGCATGTTGCATACACTAATCCTGATTCCACCTATCACATGTCCTCATGCATTGGTGATAAAACTAACTGATTCCACCTACACATGTCCCCATGCATGGTTGATTACACTATCTTGACTGCCACCTTCCATACATCACCATGCATGACTGGTGATAACTCTAATTGACTCCACCTCCCACATGTCTCATGCATTGTGGTAACACTACGCCTAAACTACACCTTTCCACATATCACCATGCGTGCATTGTGATCTAACTCTACCTGACACCACCTTGCAATGTCCCTGTCGCATGAGGTTAACACTAACCTGACTCCAAACTACCACATGCCCCCTTGCATGGTGTTATCACTAATATGACTCCACCTACCCAATGTCCCAATGCATGGTGACAACTCTAACCTCATTCCTCCTACCACATTGTCCCCATGCAATAATGATAACACTAACCTGACCCATCTACCAATATCAGCATGCAGACATGATGAAAACACTATACTGACACCACCTATCAATTATCACCTTGACTCACGAAATCGTAATGAACACGGTTGCAAACAACCCATACAACGGGCGGATTTGAGACCTCTCTGTCCGCGGGTTTTTATCCCAAATTGGCACGTGGTATGGTTTTGTTTACCTATCCCCTTGCATTGCATAGTGAAAAACACTAGCCGGACTGCATCTCACATTATCACCATGCCTGCATAGTTTATAACAATAACTTGACTCAGTACAACATGTCCTAATGCATCGTGAAAACACTAACCTGACTCCAACTACACCATATCACTATGCATGCATGGTGATAACATAACCTGACTGCACTACCACTTGTCCCCATGCATGGTGGGGCCCCCCCAAAGTTTTTGGGGGGCTGATAATACTATCCAGGACTCATCATATCACATATCACCATTGCATGATGGTAACACTAACCTGGACTGTAACTACACATATCACCATGCATACCATGGTGATAACAGTAACCTGGTCTCCACAAACACATATCACCATTTAATGCATGGTGATAACACTAACCTGAATCCACTACCACATGTCCATATGCTTGGTGATAACACCAACCTGATTCCACATCGCATATGTCCCTATTGATTGTGATAATACTAACCTGACTCCACCTACAAACATAGGCCATGCATTGTGATACCACTACATGACTCCACCCAACATCATGTCCCATTGCTGGTGACACACACTAACCTGACTTCCACCTACCACCTATGTGGTCCACATGCATGATGATTAACACCAAGTTGACTGTGCCTTCTACATATAACCATGCATGAATGGTTCATAAACTCTACTTGACTCAACATACCTCATGTTCTAATGCATTTGCGGTTACACTAACCTAACTACAAATACCACATATTCACCATGCAATGCATGGTGATATTGATAAACAAACCTTACACAACCAGCCCATAGCACATGTCCCCTGTGCTAGGTGATAACACTATCCTGTCATCACCTAGCACAAAGGCCTAAAGCATGGTGACAAACACTACACCTGACTCCACCTACCCTGTCTCCCCTGTGAGGGAGAAAAAAGTTCTATAAATTAGGAGTAGCGAGGGAATATATAGTATCAATAGTTTCATTGCTGGCTACTTGTTAAGTAGGGGTAAGTTCCAGGCTCCCGCTATTCCCACGTAGTCAGTCTAAGAGAGGGATCCCAGTCATATGTAGCATTTTGCTAGAAGGGGAGTAGGGCAATGGAATGGATGTCTAGGGGGCAATTGTTATAATTTGCTGGCTGGACAGGTACTTCAAGTAACTTGCAATCCAATTCATTGATAACTGGGACAAAATCTTTTGGCAAACGTTTGATATGTATGCAAGGGATGGGTTCATCTCTCTGTGGGCTAGAAGCAGTTGCATTAGTCAGTTTCATATTGAGGAGTAATTGAGGACTTGTCTAGGACTTTAAACTGTGTTTTTGGGTATATGCCCAAATGAGAACAAATCTGTAGACTAAAAATCACATTGGTATTAAAAGAGGATAACATCAAAACAGCCTTCATGGAAAAACCGGAAGCATTCTATAACAAATGGGAAAATAAAAAAAAGTCTGGGCTGGATTGGTATTGCCCTTGATACTGGCCATGTATTCAGAAAAGGTAAGGCTGGAGGTGATGTCCTGGTTAGTCTGTAAATATGGGGCTGAAGTGCTGGTCCTGGGAGACAGGTAATGGTGAGGTTGGAGTTGTGTCCAGGTAGTCAGTAAATGTGCGCAGGAGGGAATACATTTAAATGACTCTAGGGAGACAGGAGTGTAGTGGGGAGGAACAAGTGTAGTGTAGGACAAAATAAAAAACCAAATTACAAGTAGTAATACCACACGAAATAGCAAACAAGGGGACTCCACTAGCCTTAGTGAGGATACATTACCAAAACCAAACTGGTGAGGGCTCCATTGTTAGTGCTAGTGAGGGATAGGAATGAGGACAGGTAAACATGCACCAACAGGGGAATACAGTCACAGGAAAACCCAAGGTAAATGAAAACCAAGCTGTGCACATACATGCCACTTGGTATCTGTAGGCATGGGAAATCTGGAAAAAACAGATAGGACGTGCAACTTTGATAGCCCTAGAAAAAGCGTGCCAATATACAACAGGAAATGCAAATTCCCTGTCCTGTAAACTTTTTCACCTGAAATGTGTCCCTCTTCAGTACAGGAAAGACTGTGCTATAACTTAAAATTGCCTGGCAATACCATATAAAGGGGACAAAAAGATACAAATCACCAGGCCATGGGAAAACCTGAGGTTAGCCACAGCCACTCATGAGGAGAGGTTTTTTTTAGTGCCAGGAAGGAAAAAAACTGGCAGGAAATGGCAGAAATCGTAACAACAAATCCAGTCATTCCGGGAGTGGAACCACAGTCGATGGCCCTCCACTCCAAACACAGATACAGTTACTAATGCCAGAAAAAAAAAGTCCCCCCCAGTACCACCAATACCACCAGGTCCGATGTCATTCTTCTTTGAAATCTAATTACAGGGATATTAAAGCAAAAGCAACGAACAACAAATACCTTTCATCCGTGGACTGCTTGCAGAGGCAAATGCAATGTTCGCGGCTTTCACGGAGGACCCACATAAAGATCATTGGCAAACGAATATGGATCCCAGGTTTACTACCTATACAGAGTGAACTGGCCAATAGGTGGGGTTGGCCTGTATATGCAGAGAAGTCACTTGTTTGACAGAAAACTGCTTAATGCCTCAAATGATGTAGTGGAAGTTTTAAGCAGTAAGATCGAGAACCAAAAACTAGTCTTGTTGGTAGTCTAAAAGCCTCCGGGATGCAACGTCCCGCAATTCCAGGAACAAGCTGTTAAATTGACCACTGTATTGAAAATCTTACCAGCTCATGCACCAACATCTTGCTCTGGGGGATTTCAAACTTTAGGCACCTAAAATGGAGATATAAACCCAAATAATATTTGTTTGCAGTAATAAACACAGGAGGCAGCTCTGATGAAAAACTCACAACTCCGCGAGGATTTTAAATCTTCTGCACAAAATTCAACTTAAACAAGCCAAATAATAGAGCCTACTATGACCTGGAGAATAGCACTAGACCTCATCTTCACTAAAAATGATTATCTGATACGGATAAATGTCACCATATCAAAAACAATATACTCAGTTCACACATAATTGAGGTTCAGTCATGTATGCGTGGAGCCCCAGGACCGAATAATGAGATTAGTCACGAGGGGAAGACATTCACCAAATTCAACTTCAAAACAAAAACTAAAGTGGGACAAGTAACCAAGTTCCTAACCGATATAAGCTTGGGAAGAGATATACTAAGGCACACAGACCCCAAACTTATTCCTAGAAAAGATTAAACTCGGTGGCACTCGATGTATGCTCAAGGCTTATCCTTTAAGAACAAAGGAGGAATTAGATGTAAAATAGAAAGTGATGCAGGCACTCCCTTTACAGGCGACGGAAAGAAATAAAGAGCGGGCTAAAGAGGCCAATATATCTGAAAGTGCGTAGGGAGTCATGGTCAGAGAAATAGCAAGCATCGAACTTAGCTAAAGGAATCTTATAGGTGTCAGGAATCGTGGGAAGAACTAAAGTGCCATAAATGAAATCGAAAGAAACCAAAGTATTTCTATTTGTCCCATACCAAAACAAAGTTGAGAAACAACGTCCAGTATTGAGGCCCCTACTTAAACATGATGGGTCATACACAGATGACAGCATGGAAATGATCGTGAGCTTACTCAAGTCCTTATGACTCAGTTGTTAGCAAGCCGCTAAAAGACTGAGAGTCGGTAAGATCAAAAAGGAATTTTTATGAGAGAGCACAGAATTTGGTTAACACAAGCCTATCTGATGTTATCCCTGACGCCAGATGACTTCGAAAGGCGATAAATTGAAATGACCATGCACTCTGCCCAGGGCCAGACTCATGGAACTCCAGTGTTCATCAGAAACTGCAAGAAGCCCATCACGAGCTTTTACCATACCTATGGAGAGGGAGCTTGGACACGGGGACGTCCACAGTTACTAAAAAAACAAACAGGACATAGCCCCACTCCACAAAAGGGGGCACGTTAAAGCAACAAACAAAAGATACTACAGACCGATAGCACTAAAATCCCATATCATAAAAATCTTTGAAAGAAAGAGTCCTAAGAAGCAAGATCGCCACCCATTCATAGAACCCATCAGTTACACAACCAAGGCAACATGGGTTAGAACAGGTCGCTCCTGGGTCTGTCTCAACTATTGGATCACTAGACAAGGTCCTGGGGAATTGCAATAGAAGACAAAAAAATGCAGATGTAACATACACAGACTTTGCAAAAGCTTCAACAAGGTGTGACCATTGGCGTAATAGCGCACAAATGCGTGCTAAAGGAATAACACGAAAAGTTGGTAGCATGGATCTAAATTTCCTCTCAACAGAACACAAAGAGAAGTAGTCAACGTAGTAGTCGAGGAGAGCTACGGTGAAAAGCTCTGTTCCACAAGGCACAGTATTCGCTACCATCTTGTTTCTAGCCTCATATCATGACATGGACAAGGATGTCAGCCACAGCAACCGTGTCTTCCTTTGCAGATGACACCGAATCTGCATGACAGTGTTTTCAATGCAGACACTGCAAGGCTCCAACGCGGAAATCAACCAAAATCTTCAGTGGGCTGCAGATATCAATATGAAGTTCAACAATGAGGAAATTTCACAATTACTCAGATATGGATAAAACACGAGGAAATGTAAAAATTTCATCAGAGTAACAAAACAATTTCCGGCCACAAAAATAGAGCGGACCAAACCACGTCAAAGACCTGGGAAGTGATCATGTCGGAGGATCTCACCTTCTAAGACCATAACATTGTATCAGTCCGCGAAAAAAAACGACAGGAGGATAAATGAGAACCTTCAAAACTAGGGAGGCAAGCCATGATGACACTCTTTAAGGTCACTTGTTCTATCTTGGTTGGTATTTTGCTGAACACTAAGAGCACCTTTCAAGCATGGTGAAATTGCTGACCCTAGAAAATGTACAGAGAACCTTCACAGCGCGCATAACGGAGATTAAAATACTCAATTTAATGGGAGCGCTTGAGGTTCCGACCTGTTACTCTGGAAAGCAGGGCGGGAGAGGAGAGATACATGATTATTATTACACCATGGGAAATTCCTAGAGGGACTAGTACGGAAACTTGCACACGAAATCACTCACAACGAAAGCAAAAGATGGCAGACGATGCAACATCCCCCAATGAAAGCAGGGGTGTCACTAGCACGTAAGAGACAATACAATAAGTGTCAAGGGCCCGAGACTGTCCAATGCCTCCCAACATACATAAGGGGGATTACCCAAATAGACCCTGGCAGTCTTCAAGCGGCATCTGGCAAGCACTTAAGTCTCTACCTGACCCAGCCGGGCTGTGGCTCGTACGTTGGATTGCGTGCAGCCAGCAGTTAACAGCCTGGTTGATCAGGCTCTGATCCACAGGAAGCATGGTCACAGACCGGGCCGGACGGGGGCGTTGGTCACCCGGAAACTATCTCAGGTAAACTCCACATAGATTACAGAGGTATGGGTGTTTGTGGGAAACAGTCAGGTGCAGTATTAGGGTTGGAAAACAGCCTGATATAACAGGATTCTCAGGGATATGTTTTAAAAGACGATATCAACATAAAAGTTGCCTAAAGGCAAATCAAATGATCAACAAAATAAAGAGAGATAGAGTGGCAATAGAGTGACTAGCTCCTTATAAGGTTTACTGCAACAAGTAGTTGTAGTCAAGAAATAAGATAGTGAGCTAAGATTACTTGCAAGTGGAGGTAATTTAGTATTATTTCTATAAAAGAGACCTGGTTCAACCTGAAGATAGAGAAATGCCTTCCGGAATGCAACATAGAGGGTTATAAAACTATTCACACTGATACGGTCAACAGGGAAGGGTGGTGGAGTGATTGATATATGTCAGGAGGTCATTTAAAATGTTGTTTTACATGTTATAAGCTAGAAAACATCAGACACAGAATCTGTTTGGCTACAGTTTCCCCAGTGTGTGAAAAAACTAATTTTGGCTGTGATTCATAGGACCCCCAAAACCTTAATAGGGAATGCAGTGGCTGCTTTGGAACAAAATTCAAATGGAATCTAGATATGAAAATTGTGTTAATGAGAGATTTTAACTTTAGACAAATTGATTGGGAACAATATGACAGGAAATCTTGAGTCTCGTGACTTTTTTTTTTCCTGATATGGTCAGGATTGTTTTTGAAAACAGTTTGTAACAGAACCAACTTGATGAGCGAAAACCAATCTGCTTGACTTGACGGGTTTTGACAACAGAATAGGTCACTAATTAGTAAGCTTGAGTTTAATGATGAGCTTGTGGGAGAAAGTGATCAAAAATCACTTAGTTTTCAATATAATATGGGAATTACCCAGTAAACTGCAAATGAAGTCTCTGTCCAGACTTCTGTTGGCGGCGGATCATCAAAATGGTATACAATACCGACAGGTTGTTAGGTAGAACATATGAACATATGCCCCTTATGTGTATTACCTAAACAACCTGTCGGTATTGTATTCCATTTTGGTGTTCATTCTTGTCAGACACTGAACACGTGGATCTTGGTACAGAAAACACCTTGGACAAGCTTTTCAAGTGAGTAGGGTTTGGATCTGAGAGGGACATGTCCTCTCAGTTGCCTCTCACTAACACTTACTTACTCCTACTACTTAATCACTACTCTATACTACTACTACTACTACCCTGCACCTCTCCTTCCCGACAGTATTTATGATCGCACTGTCGCTTTAATCTTCAGATAGTTCTGACTATGGAACTGAAACTTCTCCAGCCGAGGGACTGACACCTCAATTTCTACGACTTTAAGGGTGATGGACTGATTTACATCGTCTTCTATTCTACTGTTCCTGCCTACTTTCTGTATTCGAATGAAGAAGATACTGTGTAGGCGAAACGTTTCGGAATAAAGTTGTCTAACGTTGATATGTGTCTTACCTAACAACATTGGCCGATTTCATTGGACCTTAGGAAATTACCTCGGTGGGCTAAATTGGGGTGACCTGCTGTTGGTCAGGTCGGGTGGTTGGTTGCCAATTTGACTTTTTCTGAGCAACAGTACTAGCTGCCCAGACAAATTTTGTTCAAGTAGGGAAATTCGATCTAACAAAAATGATCCCAAATGAATGAAAACAATAGATTACGACTCTCATGGTCTTCAAAGGAGAGGATATTTAAGCTTATCAAAAGAGAAAATAGGTAGGTAAGAAATCAATATATTCAATTAAAGAATTTACCCCTTCCCACTAAAAGCAAAAATGGATTATAAGGCTAAGGTCGCAAGGGATTTAAAGAACTAACCCAAAAGGGTTCTTTCAGGTTATACTGAAGTAAGATTAGGGACAAGATAGGCCACTTAGAGTAACTCTGGTCATATAACTGACAGTGATAAGGATATATGTGAATTCTCGTTGCTACTTCCTCTCTGTTTTACCAGGAAAATACTAGCGAAAATTTCTTGAAATAATAGTTTATGCAGAACAGGATGATTAATAAAACTCTGGCACGTTGTGGTAACTAGTGACATGGTCCTCAGACAAATAGAGAAATTAAAACCTAAACAAATCCCCAGGTCCTGTGAACTGTTTGCAAGGTGTTAAAGGAATATAAAGAGGAACTTAGCATGCCTTTGGCTAATCTTTTAACATATCACTACAAATGGCATAGTGCCTGATAAGTGGCGGAAGGGAAATGGCAAATGTAATTTTCCTATTGGAAGGCAGGTGACAGGTTTCGAAATATGGACAAAATAAGCTTACCTCATATTGGGAAAATTTATTGAATCAATAATTGCATAGGCAGTCGTTCCACCTTGAATGGTATAAAATAGCTACCAGCCAACCAACACGGTTTACAAGGTGCGTTCTGTGTTACGAATTTACTACTTTTTTCACTAGGTGTTTGAGGATGGTAGATCATGGTTAATGAATATATAGTGCTGTATTTGGACTCCCAGTAAGGCCTATCCGATAGAGTTCCACACCAGAGGCTATTGAGGAAACTAAGGCAAACGGAATAGAAGGAGAAATTTTTTTTCTGGGTTAGAGGCGATGGTGACAAATAGACAGAGGGAGTTTGCATAAAAAGGGAGAAACAGAATGTTGGCAAGTCGCAAAGTGGTTTTCAGGGAGTTCAGTATTGGGCCCGTTGTTTTCACGTTTACATAGACGACATAGATGAGGGAATAATAGTATGTCACAGCAAATTTGCTGATGACACCAAAATAGGCTTGTACAATTTTCATTCTAATGAGGACACTAGAGCACTCCAGGATGATTGTATAGACTGACGCAATGGTCGGAGAAGTGGCAGATGCAGTTTAATATAGCAAATGCCCAAAGTTCTAAATGTTGACAAGTAAATAACATGGTCACATATAAACTAAATAATTAGATCTTAATACTTCTGATTGTGAAAAGAATTTAGGAGTTTTGGTAACCAATAATGTGAAACCAGACAACAGTGCATTAGTGTTCGAAATAAAGCTACAGAATTTCTTGACTTATATCTAGAAGTATAAATATTAGAAGTCCTCAGGTTGTTCTTCAACACTATATATCCTTGGTTAGGCCCTCATTTAGACTATGCTGCCTCAGATTGGTCACTGTATTACAGAATGGTACTAGTACTGGTTACTAGTACTGGTACTAGTACTGGTCTAGTACTGGTACTAGTAGTAGTTACTATGCTGCTCAGTTTGGTCACCGTATTCAGAATGGTAATAGTATCGGTAATAGTACTGGGACTAGTATGGTACTAGTAATGGTACTAGTAGTACTATGTCTGCTCAGTTCTGGTCACTGTATTACAGTATGGTACTAGTACTGGTACTAGTATGGTACTAGTACTGGTACTAGTACTGGTATAGTACTGATACTAGTACTGGTACTAGTACTGTATTACTAGTACTGGTGCTAGTACTGACTGGTATAGTACTGGCACTAGTTCTGTACTAGTACTGGTTAATGTACTGGTTAGTTCTGGTACTAGTACTTGTAGCACTATGCTGCTCAGTTCTGGTCTACAGTATTATTACAGAATGGTAACTAGTTTGGTACTAGTTCTCGGTACTAGTACTGGTATCTAGTAGTACTATGCTGCTCAGTTTGGTCACTGTATTACAGAATGGTACTAGTACTGGACTAGTATGGTACTAGTACTGGTTACTAGTACTGAGTTACTAGTTACTGATACTAGTACTGGTACTAGTACTGATATATAGTACCTGGTGCAAGTTCTGGTATGTACTGTCCACTGTATGATACTAGTTGCGTACTAGTACTGGTACTAGACTGGTACTAGTACTGGTACTAGATAGCACTATGTGTTTCAGTTCTGGTCACAGTTTACAGAATGGTAGACTAGTACTCAGGTACTAGTTCTGGTTATAGTACTGGTACTAGTACGGTTCTAGTACTAGGTACTAGTATTACAGAATGGATATAAAATGCTCGGGAAAACGTACAGAGGAGATGACAAAGATGATCCCATGTATAGAATCTTACCTATGACGGATAGGAGTGAGGCCCTGAATCTGCACTATGAGGATAGACTGAGGCCCTTGAATCTGCACTATGAGGATTGGACTGAGGCCCTGAAATCTGCACTATGAGGATAGACATGAGGCCTGAATCTGCACTTGAGGATAGATGAAGGCCTGAATCGCACTATGAGGTAAACTGAGGCCATGAATCTGCACTATGAGGATAGACTGAGGCCCTGAATCTGCACTATGAGGATAGACTGAGGCCCTGAATCTGCACTATGAGGATAGACTGAGGCCTGAATCTGCACTATGAGGATAGGACTGAGGGGGGCCCCCCCTGAATGAATTCTGCACTATGAGGATAGACTGAGGCCCTGAATCTGCCACTATGGAGGATAGACTAAGGCCCCTAAATCGCACTATGAGGATAGACTGAGGGCCTGAATCGCACTATGGGATAGACATGAGGGCCATGAATCTGCACTATGAGGATAGACTGAGGGCCCTGAATCTTCTCTATGTGGAAGGACCTGAGGGCCATGAATCTGCACTATGAGGTAGACATGGGGCCCTGAATCTCCCTATGGGATAGACTGAGGCCCTGAATCTGCAATCTCTAGGAAAGGTGCTAGAAGTATATCGGGGGGCTATGATTGAGGTGTATAAATGGAAAACAAGAATAAATTAAAGGGGATGTACATTAGTTGTGCTGAAAATTTCCAGCCAATACAGGATCGCAGCAATTGTTTCAAGTTGAAAAAATTCAGATTCTGGATGGATATAGGAAAGTTACTGGTTTGGTAATAGAGTTGTGGATGAGTGAACAAAAACTCCCGAGTGCAGTATTGAGGATAAAAAGTCGTGTAGTTTTAAAAATAGGTTAGATAAATACATGAGTCGGATGTGGCGTGGGTGTGGTGGGTGTGGGTGGCGTGTGAGTGGGTAGTGTGTGAGGAAATAATTAGCTTGTGCTTCTAGGTCTTATGCTGTGTCCTTCCTTAAGTGGAGGTTGGCCTGACTAGGTGGGGTCACTGGTTTAAGCTGGGGAGTCAAACAATAGACCTGCGCGCATGGCGTCAGTAGGTCTGCTGCAGTGTTCTTCTTTCTTATGTTCTAAAAATACGTAAATTAAAATGATTTGAGAAATCTTCTCTCTGAATGAGTCACAGTTGTACTTACAGGTAATACCTTGATTATTTGCTTCTGAAATGGTTTAAAAGTTGAATTTTTATTGAAAATTACTTTTTAATTAAAGAACATTAAGGGTTAGAGTTCAAACCTCATATATTAAGCCCATCGAGATTGGAAGAGTGTTAATTGCTTGTGCATGTGGCGAGGGGAAATGGTAAACAAGGAGGTGTTGTCACTACACGGGAATGACCAGTACTTTGGCGCAACTCCAGAGTAGGTAAACACAGGCTCGCCAACACAGTCCTGCACCAACAACCACACTCCACCACTCATCCTGTAGCCAAATAAAGTACTTTCTCGGATGCTGTCAGATTTAAAGAGCTGAAAGTTATAACTAAAGCTGGTTGTACCTCGAGGCATGCAAGAAGCTTAGTTATAATTAATAATTATGGGGGCTCTAAACCTTTTTTCCCAGGGAACTGGATCACAGATCCAATTTCATGATCCAAGAGCCCTCACCCAGCGTTCGAGGAGGAAACCCTCTTATGAGGTGCAAGAAGCATAAAGATGAAGAAACAATGGAACGGGTTGGGGGGTTTGAAACCCATGGCTAGTTGAGTCTCGCATATTACCTAAACACTCTACGATATTGAGGAAAATCACAAAATTTATTTCCTATGACATGACACATACTAGACATGTTCTGAAAGAAAAAATGATACAATTAAAGCTCAGCAGTTTACAACTTGTAATAGGTATCAGATTAAAGTGATTTTCCTCCTAAATGATTAAAAAGAAACAAACAAAGAAATATTTGTACCCATTCAAAGCTTAACTTAAAGATAATTTTTTATCATAAATGGCATAGTAAACTAGATTTATAGACATTGTTTAGTTATTAAATTTATCAGTATTATGTTTCTATTAAATTAGTTTCACTAATCACTACGCAAAATTGCTGGAAGAATAGTTAGTTATTCTCCAGTTATTGCAATTGTTGCATTATCACCTTGCATCCACAAGTTGATAATGACATGTTTGAATATCTGAAGGAATCAGAGCAGGACATTAACAAGTCATCATATGGAGAACTAATATTCATATTTCTTAAAATAAAATGGTAATTTAGGGTATATACACACCTTTATCCCAGCTCGACTCTGGACAGATTTTTGCATCATCAAGTAATCAGCATGAAGTGTTTGAAGTAATCAGAAGAGGCAATCAGAACTGTTGCATGAAAAATATATATGCAACCAAACCATCCCACGGGCGGGATTTGAACCCGCGGTCAGAAGAGTCTCAAAACTCCGACCGTTCGCGTTAGCCACTGGTCGGTCTGGTTTTTGGGACTCTCTGACCGCGGGTTCAAAATCCCGCCCGTGGTATGGTTTGTTTGCAATCGTGTCATTACGATTTCGTGAGTCATGAATAAAACCCAAAGTCAGTGAAACTTTTCTCACAGAAAGATTGAGACAGCTTTAAGAAATTTAAGTCAGTCAGTAAGTTTTTTAAGAATGACCTTGAGGAAACATAGAAAAGTTATAAGACACATAAAAGGACTACCTAGAATTACAAAATCAGTCATTATTCTGTGATTATTTCTGTCAGAATTGAACAGTCCTTAATTATATATTTCAGACATAATTTAATTAACAGAATTAGCACATAATAATCTAACAAACTCTTAGGACTATGGTACACCCCCCCACCCCACTATGGACCAAGCCTCTCCTGCTTCGCCTCGCCTGACTACAGTATATAAGCCTGTATACAGCCCCAAGCTGTTACTTTGTACAAGATTGATGGGCAGAACACTATCGGATTTTCAGGTTGAGGGACTGATTACCTAAAATCCTCCTCTCCCTTACACCATTCTGATTTGTATTGGACTGATGAAAGCCACTGTGGGGTGAAACGTTTCCTGAATAAAGATTCCCATATATAACATAAGTGTTTTCAAATCTTAATTGTCGGGTAATTTTTTTTTTTAACATTTATCACACACCAAGAGTTTCTTTACTTAGAGAAAAAAGTCATCAGCACTCAAATCTTAAAGCTGAACAAAATGTTAGTTTCACAGATTATTGCTCGAAATCCAACAAAATTTGTGGCACCACACATTAACCATTGTAACGTTCATCCATTTTAATTTATATCAAACTATTTAAGATTAATGAATCCAGGATTGTGACATTTTTATTCAGATGGGATGCACCAAGACCATAGTGGTCATAATATAGTACCAAACAAGGGGAAAGATAATTCCAGATGTGATAAATGTTTAAAACCGAAAATGTTGAAGATTGATAGATTCGAGACACTTACAATATATGGGAAAACATTTATGGCAAGAAACTACCTGATTCCACCTACCTCTGTCACCATGCATGGTGATAACACTAACCTACACCACCTACCACATGTCCCATGCAACTTAATAACACTGACCTGGACTCCCCTACGACACATCACTATGCATTGGTGATAACACTAACCTGACTCCACTACCACATGCCGAATGCCTAGTGGATAACGGCTTATCAGACTCCACCTCCACATGTCCCCATCCATGCGTGATAACACTAACCCTGACTACCACCTACCACATGTCCCCGTCATGGTTAATTAACACTAACTGACTCCACCTCCACATGTCCCCATCCATAGTGAGAACACTACTGACTCCACCTGCCAATGTCCCCCATCCATAGTGATATCACTAACCTGACTCCACCGCCACATGCCCATGCATCTTAATAACACTAACCTGATTCACCTCCCACAAGTCGCCATGCATAGTGATAACGCTTACCAAACTCCACTACCCATGTCCCCATGCATGGTGATAACAATAACCTGACTCACCTACCATAGTAACCATGCAAGGTGTAACACAAACCTAACTCACCTACCACATGTCACCACGCATGGTGATACTCTAATATGACTCCAGCTACCACAGTCCCCAATGCTTGGTGATAACATAAACCGACCCACCTTACGCATGTCGACATGCATGCTAGTAACATAACTTGACTCGACCTTCCACATTGTCCAATGCATGGTGAAAACACATAATCCGGACTCCACCTACCCATATGTTAACCATGCATGGGTGATAACACAAACCTAACCTAAACCTACCACATGTCTCCATGCATGGTGTAAACATAACCTGACTCCTTTTTTGCACCTACCACAGTCACCATGCATGGTGATAAACCACAAACCTAACTCCACCTTACCACATGTCACCACGCATGGTGATTAACTCTAACCTGACTCCACCTACATATGTAGCCATGCATGGTAATAACACTACCTGGACTCACTACCATTTGTCCGTGCACGCTGATAGCGCTAACTTGACTAAAACCTACCACATGTCACATGCGTGTTGATAACATAACAGACTCCACGTCCACATATCCTCAGTATTGTGATAACCCTAACCTGAACTCACCTACCCACATGTCCCCATTCATGATGATAACACTAGCCTGATCGTTGTCTGGAAAGTGTTTCCAAGTGTTGTTCTGGCAACGTGTAAGTTACCCGGTGTTTGTTTGTTTGTAAGGGAAGGGTTCAGGAGTGTTGTTCTGGCAACAGTTAGTTCCAAAGTTGTTCTGGAAAGTGTAAGTTACCAGAGTGTTTTTCTGGCCCGTGTAAGTTACAGAGGTGTTGTTTGGCAACAGGTAGTTACAAGGTTGTTGGAACAGTGAAGTTCCAGAGTGTTGTTCTGGCAACAGTTTTAAGTTACCAGGTTGGGTTTTGGCAAAGTGTAAGTTACCAGAGTGTTGTTCTGGCAACAGTGTAAAGTTAACAGAGTGTTGTTCTGGCAAACGTGTATTACCAGAGTGTTGTTCTGGCAACAGTGTAAGTTACCAGAGTGTTTGTTCTGGCAACAGTGTAAGTTACCAGAGTGTTGTTCTCAAAGTGATACAGAAGTTTTGGAACAGTGTAAGTTCCGGTTGTTCTGGAACGTGTAAGTTACCAGGTGTTGTTCTGGCAAAAGTGTAAGTTTACCAGATGTTGTTTTGCAACAGTGTAAGTTACCAGAGTGTTGTTCTGGCAACAGTGTAAGTACCAGAGTGTTGTTCTGGGAACAGTGTAAGTTACAAGGGGTTTTGCAGTGTAAAAAAGTGTTGTTCTGGAACAGTGTAAGTTAACCCGTGGTTGTTCTGGCAACAGTTTTAAGTTACCGAGTGTTGTTCTGGCAACGTGTAAGTTACCAGAGGTTGTTCTGGCAACAGTGAATTCAGTTTAATTTTTTTGGCAACAGTGTAAGTTACCAGAGTGTTGTTCTGGGACAGTGTAAGTTACAGAATCTTGTTCTGGGAAACAGTGTAAGTTACCAGTGTGTTCTAGAAATTTTTTGTTTTAAGTGTAAGTTACAAGGTGTTGTTTGGCAAAGTGTAGTTTCCAAGTTTAAAATTTGGCAACAGTGTAAGTTACTAGGTTTTGTTCCTGGCAACAGTGTAAGTTACCAGAGTGTTGTTTGGGAACAGTGTAAGTTACCCGAGTGTTGTTCTGGCAACAGTGTAAGTTACCAGAGTGTTGTTTGGCACGTGTAAGTTACCAGGTTTGTTCTGGCAAAAAGTGTAAGTTACCAGAGTGTTGTTCTGGCAACAGTGTAAGTTTCCAGAGTGTTGTTTGGCAAAAGTGTTAAGTTACCAGAGTGTTGTTCTGGCAACAGTGTAAGTTACCAGAGTGTTGTTCTGGCAACAGTGTAAGTTACCAGAGTGTTTTTCTGGCAACAGTGTAAGTTACCAGAGTGTTGTTCTGGCAACAGTGTAATTACCGGTTGTTCTGGCAAAAGTGTAATTACCAGAATGTTGTTCTGGCAACAGTGTAAGTTTCCGAGTGTTGTTTGGCAAAGTTGTAAATTCCCGAGTGTTGTTCTGGCAACAGTGTTTTACCAAGGGTTTTCTGGAAAATGTAAGTTACCAGTGTTGTTCTGGCAACAGTGTAAGTTACCAGAGGGTTTTTCGGAAAAGTTTTTTTAAATTACCAGAGTGTTGTTCTGGCAACAGTGAAGTTACCCGAGTGGTTCTGGCAACAGTTAAGTTACCCGAGTGTTGTTTGGCAAAAAGTGTAAGTTCCCGAGTGTTGTTTTGGCAACAGTGTAAGTTACCAAATGTTGTTCTGGAACAGTGTAAGTTACCAGAGTGTTGTTCTGGCAACAGTTTTAAATTACAAATGTTTTTGGAAAAATGTAGTTACCAGAATTTTTTCGGACAGGGAAATTACCGAGTGTGTTTGCAACAGTTGTTAATTACCAGAGTGTTGTTCTGGCAACAGTGTAAGTTTCCAGAGTGTTGTTTGGCAAAGTTTAAGTTACAGAGTGTTTTTCTGGCAAAATGTTAATTTTCCAAGGGGTTGTTCTGGCAACAGTGTAAGTTACCGAGTGTTGTTTTGGCAACGTGTAAGTTACCGAGTGTTTTTCTGGCAACAGTGTAAGTTACCAGAGTGTTGTTCTGGCAACAGGTGTAAGTTACCAAGTGTTGTTCTGGCAACAGTGTAAGTTACCAGGTGTTGTTCTGGCAACGTGTAAATTACCAGAGTGTTGTTCTGGCAACAGTGTAAGTTACCAGATGTTGTTCTGGCAACAGTGTAAGTTACCAAGTGTTGTTTGGAACATGTAATTACCAGAGTGTTGTTTGGCAAAGGGAAGTTCCAGGTGTTGTTTTCCCGTGTAAGTTACCAGAGGTGTTCGGCCAGTGTAGTTACCAGGGTTGTTTGGCACAAGTGTAAGTTAGGGGTGTTTTTGGCAACAGTTGTAAGTTACCAGAGTGTTTTCTGGCAACAGTGTAAGTTACCAGATGTTTGTCTGGCAACAGGTGTAAGGTTACCAGAGTGTTGTTTGGCAAACTGTAAATTACCCGGGTGTTGTTTTGGCAACAGTTGTAAGTTCCAGGTGTTGTTCTGGAACAGTGTAAGTTACCAAGGTTTTTGGCAAAAATACAGAGTGTTGTTGGCAACGTGTATTCGGTTGTTCTCACAGTGTAATTCAATTTTTCTGGCAAAGTTAGTTCAGATGTTTCGGCACGTGTAAGTTACCAAGTTTTGGGATTAATTTTGGGGAAATAATGTTTTTGAAGTGAAGTTACGATGTGTCTGGAAATGTAAGTTACCAGGTGTTGTTCTGGCAAAGTGAATTTGGGGTGTTGGCAACGTGTAAGTTACAGAGTGTTTTTTTTGGGGTTTCGGTTTGACAGGTTGTTGGGGTTTCTGGCAAGGTAAGTTCAAGGTGGTTGAAGTAATTCCAGATGTTGTTGGAAAGTTTAAAAAGGGTTTCCGGCAACGTGTAAGTTCCAGGTTGTTCTGCAAGTTAATTACAGAGTTTTTCCCTATACCAGGGTTTTTCAAAGAAAGGGGTTTTCCGGAAGGAAAGGGGTTTTCAAAAAAGGTTTTTGGGCAAATTTTAAAAGGTGTTTTGGACGTGAAGTTAATTTTTTCGGTAAGTTACAGAGTGTTGTTGGCAACAGTTAATTACAGGGTTTTTTCTGGAAAAGGTGTTCAAATGTTTGGTTTGGGAACAGGAAGTTTGGGCTGAAAATTGTTTGCTGAACAAAATGTTTGGGAAAGTGAAGGGGTTTGGAATTATCAGTTTTAAGTTAAGGGGGGGGGGGGGGGGGGGGGGGGGGGGGGGGGGGGGGGGGGGGGGGGGGGGGGGGGGGGGGGGGGGGGGGGGGGGGGGGGGGGGGGGGGGGGGGGGGGGGGGGGGGGGGGGGGGGGGGGGGGGGGGGGGGGGGGGGGGGGGGGGGGGGGGGGGGGGGGGGGGGGGGGGGGGGGGGGGGGGGGGGGGGGGGGGGGGGGGGGGGGGGGGGGGGGGGGGGGGGGGGGGGGGGGGGGGGGGGGGGGGGGGGGGGGTTTTTTTTTTTTTTTTTTTTTTTTTTTTTTTTTTTTTTTTTTTTTTTTTTTTTTTTTTTTTTTTTTTTTTTTTTTTTTTTTTTTTTTTTTTTTTTTTTTTTTTTTTTTTTTTTTTTTTTTTTTTTTTTTTTTTTTTTTTTTTTTTTTTTTTTTTTTTTTTTTTTTTTTTTTTTTTTTTTTTTTTTTTTTTTTTTTTTTTTTTTTTTTTTTTTTTTTTTTTTTTTTTTTTTTTTTTTTTTTTTTTATCAGAGTGTTGTTCTGGCACAGTGTAAGTTACAGTGTTGTTTGGCAACAGTGTAGTACCAGGTGTTGTTTGGCAACAGTGTAAGTTACCAGAGTGTTGTTCTGGCAACAGTGTAAGTTACAGAGTGTTGTTCTGGCACAGTGTAAGTTACCAGGTGTTGTTCTGGCAACAGTGTAAGTTACCAGAGTGTTGTTCTGGCAACAGTGTAAGTTACCAGAGTGTTGTTCTGGCAACAGTGTAAGTTACCAGAGTGTTGTTCTGGCAACAGTGTAAGTTACAGAGTGTTTTCTGGCAACATTGTAAAGTTACCAGGTGTTGTTCTGGCAACAGTGTAGTTACCAGAGTGTTGTTCTGGCAAAAGTGTAAGTTACCAGAGTGTTGTTCTGGCAACAGTGTAAGTTACCAGAGTGTTGTTCTGGCAACAGTGTAAGTTACAGAGTGTTGTTCTGGCAACGTGTAAGTTACCAAGTGTTGTTCTGGCAACGTGTAAGTTACCAGAGTGTTGTTCTGGGCACGTGTAAGTTACCCGAGTGTTGTTCTGGCAACAGTGTAAGTTACAGAGTGTTGTTCTGGCAACAGTGTAAGTTACCAGGTGTTGTTCTGGCAAACAGTGTAAGTTACCAGGTGTTGTTCTGGCAACAGTGTAGTTACCAGAGTGTTGTTCTGGCAACAGTGTAAGTTACCAGAGTGTTGTTCTGGCAACAGTGTAAGTTACCAGAGTGTTGTTCTGCAACAGTGTAAGTTACCAGAGTGTTGTTCTGGCAACAGTGTAAGTTACCAGAGTGTTGTTCTGGCAACAGTGTAAGTTACCAGAGTGTTGTTCTGGCAACAGTGTAAGTTACCAGAGTGTTGTTCTGGCAACAGTGTAAGTTACCAGAGTGTTGTTCTGGCAACAGTGTAAGTTACCAGAGTGTTGTTCTGGCAACAGTGTAAGTTACCAGAGTGTTGTTCTGGCAACAGTGTAAGTTACCAGAGTGTTGTTCTGGCAACAGTGTAAGTTACCAGAGTGTTGTTCTGGCAACAGTGTAAGTTATCAGTGTTGTTCTGCAACAGTGTAAGTTACCAGAGTGTTGTTCTGGCAACAGTGTAAGTTACCAGGTGTTGTTCTGGCAACAGTGTAAGTTACCAGAGTGTTGTTCTGGCAACAGTGTAAGTTACAGAGTGTTGTTCTGGCAACAGTGTAAGTTACCAGAGTGTTGTTCTGGCAACAGTGTAAGTTACCAGAGTGTTGTTCTGGCAACAGTGTAAGTTATCAGAATGTTGTTCTGGCAACAGTGTAAGTTACCAGAGTGTTGTTCTGGCAACAGTGTAAGTTATCAGAATGTTGTTCTGGCAACAGTGTAAGTTACCAGAGTGTTGTTCTGGCAACAGTGTAAGTTACCAGAGTGTTGTTCTGGCAACAGTGTAAGTTACCAGAGTGTTGTTCTGGCAACAGTGTAAGTTACCAGAGTGTTGTTCTGGCAACAGTGTAAGTTACCAGAGTGTTGTTCTGGCAACAGTGTAAGTTACCAGAGTGTTGTTCTGGCAACAGTGTAAGTTACCAGAGTGTTGTTCTGGCAACAGTGTAAGTTACCAGAGTGTTGTTCTGGCAACAGTGTAAGTTACCAGAGTGTTGTTCTGGCAACAGTGTAAGTTACCAGAGTGTTGTTCTGGCAACAGTGTAAGTTACCAGAGTGTTGTTCTGGCAACAGTGTAAGTTACCAGAGTGTTGTTCTGGCAACAGTGTAAGTTACCAGAGTGTTGTTCTGGCAACAGTGTATGTTACCAGGGTGTTGTTCTGGCAACAGTGTAAGTTACCAGAGTGTTGTTCTGGCAACAGTGTAAGTTACCAGAGTGTTGTTCTGGCAACAGTGTAAGTTACCAGAGTGTTGTTCTGGCAACAGTGTAAGTTACCAGAGTGTTGTTCTGGCAACAGTGTAAGTTATCAGGGTGTTGTTCTGGCAACAGTGTAAGTTACCAGATTGTTGTTCTGGCAACAGTGTAAGTTACCAGATGTTGTTCTGGCAACAGTGTAAGTTACCAGAGTGTTGTTCTGGCAACAGTGTAAGTTACCAGAGTGTTGTTCTGGCAACAGTGTAAGTTACCAGATGTTGTTCTGGCAACAGTGTAAGTTACCAGAGTGTTGTTCTGGCAACAGTGTAAGTTACAGATGTTGTTCTGGCAACAGTGTAAGTTACAGAGTGTTTTCTGGCAACAGTGTAAGTTACCAGAGTGTTGTTCTGGCAACAGTGTAAGTTACCAGAGTGTTGTTCTGGCAACAGTGTAAGTTACCAGAGTGTTGTTCTGGCAACAGTGTAAGTTACCAGAGTGTTGTTCTGGCAACGTGTAGTTACAGAGTGTTGTTTGGCAACAGTGTAAGTTACCAGAGTGTTGTTCTGGCAACAGTGTAAGTTACAGAGTGTTGTTTGGCAACAGTGTAAGTTACCAGAGTGTTGTTCTGGCAACAGTGTAAGTTACCAGAGTGTTGTTCTGGCAACAGTGTAAGTTACCAGAGTGTTGTTCTGGCAACAGTGTAAGTTACCAGATGTTGTTCTGGCAAAGTGTAAGTTACCAGATGTTGTTCTGGCAACAGTGTAGTTACGAGTGTTGTTCTGGCAACAGTGTAAGTTACCAGATGTTGTTCTGGCAACAGTGTAAGTTACCAGGGTGTTGTTCTGGCAACAGTGTAAGTTACCAGGGTGTTGTTCTGGCAACAGTGTAAGTTACCAGAGTGTTGTTTTGGCAACAGTGTAAGTTACCAGAGTGTTGTTCTGGCAACAGTGTAAGTTACCAGAGTGTTGTTCTGGCAACAGTGTAGTTACAGGTGTTGTTCTGGAACAGTGTAAGTTACCAGAGTGTTGTTCTGGCAACAGTGTAAGTTACCAGAGTGTTGTTCTGGCAACAGTGTAAGTTACCAGAGTGTTGTTCTGGCAACAGTGTAAGTTATCAGTGTTGTTCTGCAACAGTGTAAGTTCCAGAGTGTTGTTCTGGCAACATGTAGTTACAGGTGTTGTTCTGGCAACGTGTAAGTTAAGAGTTTGTTTGGCAACAGTGTAAGTTACAGATGTTGTTCTGGCACAGTGTAAGTTACAGATGTTGTTTGGCAACAGTGTAAGTTACCAGAGTGTTGTTTGGCAACAGTGTAAGTTACCAGAGTGTTGTTCTGGCAACGTGTAAGTACTGAGTGTTGTTCTGGCAACATGTAAGTTACCAGATGTTGTTCTGGCAACAGTAGTTCAGAGTTGTTCTGGAAAGTGTAAGTACAGGTGTTGTTCTGGCAACAGTGTAGTTACCAATGTTGTTCTGGCAACAGTGTAAGTTACAGAGTGTGTTTGCAACAGTGTAAGTTACCAGTGTTGTTCTGGCAACAGTGTAAGTTACCAGGTTTGTTTGCACAGTGTAGTTACAGGAGTGTTCTGGCAACGTGTAAGTTACCAGAGTTGTTCTGGCAACAGTGTAGTTACCAGAGGTTGTCTGCAACAGTGTAAGTTACCAGAGTGTTGTTTCTGGCACAGTGTAAGTTACCAGAGTGTTGTTCTGGCAACAGTGTAGTTACCAGAGTGTTGTTCTGGCAACAGTGTAGTTACCAGGGTGTTGTTCTGGCAACAGTGTAAGTTACCAGAGTGTTGTTCTGGCAACAGTGTAAGTTACCAGAGTGTTGTTCTGGCAACAGTGTAAGTTACCAGAGTGTTGTTCTGGCAACAGTTGTAAGTTACAGGTGTTGTTTGGCAACAGTGTAAGTTACCAGATGTGTTGTTCTGGCAACGTGTAAGTTACCAGAGTGTTGTTTGGCAACAGTGTAAGTTACCAGAGTGTTGTTCTGGCAACAGTGTAGTTACCAGAGTGTTGTTCTGGCATACAGTGTAAGTTACCAGAGTGTTGTTCTGCTAACAGTGTTGAAGTGTATACAGGTGTTGTTCTGGCAACAGTGTAAGTTACCAGAGTGTTGTTCTGGCAACAGTGTAAGTTACCAGGTGTTGTTCTGGCAACAGTGTAAGTTACCAGAGTGTTGTTCTGGCAACAGTGTAAGTTACCAGAGTGTTGTTCTGGCAACGTGTAAGTTACCAGGTGCTGTTCTGGCAACAGGTAATACCAGAGTGTTGTTCTGGCAACGTGTAAGTTACAGGTGTTGTTCTGGCAACAGTGTAAGTACCAGATTGTTGTTCTGGCAACAGTGTAAGTTACCAGGTGTTCTGGAACAGTGTAAGTACCAGAGTGTTGTTCTGGCAACAGTGTAAGTTACCAGGTGTTGTTCTGGAACAGTGTTGTAAGTTTCCAGAGTGTTGTTCTGGCAACAGTGTAAGTTACCAGAGTGTTGTTCTGGCACAGTGTAAGTTACCAGAGTTGTTCGCAACGGTAAGTACAAGTGTTGTCTGGCACAGTGTAAGTTACCGAGTGTTGTTCTGGCAACAGTGTAAGTTACCAGAGTGTTGTTCTGGCAACAGTTGTAAGTTACCAGGTGTTGTTCTGGCACAGTGTAGTACCAGAGTGGTTCTGGCACGTTAAGTTCCGAGTGTTGTTCTGGCAACAGTGTAGTTACCAGAGTGTTGTTCTGGCAACAGTGTAAGTTACCGTGTTTGTTCTGGCAACAGTGTAAGTTACAGGTGTTGTTTGGCAACAGTGTAAGTTACCAGAGTGTTGTTCTGCAAACAGTGTAAGTTACCAATGTTGTTCTGGCAAACAGTGTAGTTACAGAGTGTTGTTCTGGCACAGTGTAAGTTACAGTGTTGTTTGCAACAGTGTAAGTTACCAGGTGTTGTTCTGGCAACAGGTAGTTACCAGGTGTTGTTCTGGCAAAGTGTAAGTTACCAGAGTGTTGTTTGGCAACAGTGTAAGTTACAGGTGTTGTTCTGGCAACGTGTAAGTTCAGAGTGTTTGTTTGGCAACAGTGTAAGTTACCAGAGTGTTTCTGGCAAGTGTAAGTTACCAGATGTTGTTCTGGCAACAGTGTAAGTTACCAGAGGTTGTTCTGGCAACAGTGTAAGTTACCAGATGTTGTTCTGGCACAGGTTGTAAGTTACCAGGTGTTGTTCTGGCAACAGTGTAGTTACCAGGGGTTGTTCTGGCTCAGTGTAGTTACCAGAGTGTTGTTTGCAACAGTGTAGTTCCAGGTGTTGTTCTGGCAACAGTGTAAGTTACCAGGTGTTGTTCTGGCAACGTGTAAGTACCAGGTGTTGTTCTGGCAACAGTGTAAGTTACCAGGTGTGTTCTGGCAACAGTGTAAGTTTAGAGTGTTGTTCTGGCAACAGTGTAAGTTACCAGAGTGTTGTTTGGCACAGTGTAAGTTACCAGAGTGTTGTTCTGCAACAGTGTAAGTTACAGAGTGTTGTTTGGCAACAGTGTAAGTTACAGAGTGTTGTTCTGGCAACAGTGTAGTTCCAGAGTGTTGTTCTGGAACAGTGTAAGTTACAGAGTGTTGTTCTGGCAACAGTGTAAGTTACCGAGTGTTGTTCTGGCAACAGTGTAAGTTACCAGAGTGTTGTTCGGCACAGTGTAAGTTACGATGTTGTTTGAACAGTGTAGTACCAGAGTGTTGTTCTGCAACAGTGTTAGTTACCAGAGTGTTGTTCTGGCACAGTGTTAAGTTACCAGAGTGTTGTTCTGGCAACAGTGTAAGTTACCAGAGTGTTGTTCTGGCAACAGTGTAAGTTACCAGAGTGTTGTTCTGGCAACAGTGTAAGTTACCAGAGTGTTGTTCTGGCAACAGTGTAAGTTACCAGAGTGTTGTTCTGGCAACAGTGTAAGTTACCAGATGTTGTTCTGGCAACAGTGTAAGTTACCAGGGTTGTTTGGCAACAGTGTAAGTTACAGGTGTTGTTCTGGCACAGTAAGTTACAGAGTGTTGTTCTGGAACAGTGTAGTTACCAGTGTTGTTCTGGCACAGTGTAAGTACAGGTGTTGTTCTGGCAACAGTGTAGTTACCAGAGTGTTGTTCTGGCAACAGTGTAAGTTACAGAGTGTTGTTCTGGCAACAGTGTAAGTTACAGAGTGTTTTCTGGCAACAGTTAGTTACAGTGTTGTTCTGGCAAGTAAGTTTACAGATGTTTGGACAGTGTAAGTACGAGTGTTGTTCTGGCAACGTGTAAGTTACCAGGTGTTGTTCTGGTGAAACATGTCTGGAGGAAGTACCAGAGTGTTGTTCTGGCAACAGTGTAAGTTACAGAGTGTTGTTCTGGCAACAGTGTAAGTTACCAGGTGTTGTTCTGGCAACAGTGTAGTTACCAGTGTTGTTTGGCAACAGTGTAATCCAGATGTTGTTCTGGCAACGTGTAAGTTACCAGAGTGTTGTTCTGGCAACAGTGTAAGTACCAGAGTGTGTTCTGCAACAGTGTAAGTTACAGAGTGTGTTCTGGCACAGTGTAAGTTACCAGAGTGTTTCTGGCAACAGTGTAAGTTACCAGAGTGTTGTCTGGCAACAGTGTTAGTTACCAGGTGTTGTTCTGGCAAGTGTAGTTACCAGAGTGTTGTTCTGGCATACATTAAGTTACCAGAGTGTTGTTCTGGCAACAGTGTAAGTTATCAGAGTGTTGTTCTGGCAACAGTGTAAGTTACCAGAGTGTTGTTCTGGCAACAGTGTAAGTTACCAGAGTGTTGTTCTGGCAACAGTGTAAGTTACCAGGTGTGTTCTGGCAACAGTGTAGTTACCAGAGTGTTGTTCTGGCAACAGTGTAAGTTACAGGTTGTTCTGGACAGTGTAAGTTACAGAGTGTGTTCTGGCAACAGTGTAGTTACCAGGTGTTGTTCTGGCAACAGTGTAAGTTACCAGAGTGTTGTTCTGGCAACAGTGTAGTTACCAGAGTGTTGTTCTGGCAACAGCAGAGTGTTTTTCTGGAACAGTGTAAGTTACCAGGTGTTTTTTGGCAACGTGTAAATTAAGGTGTTGTTTGGGAACGTGTAAGTTTTTAGGTGTTGTTTTGGGAAAAGGGTAAGTTAAACCGGGTTGTTTGGCAAAAGGTAGTTACCCGATGTTGTTTGGCAAAAGTGTAAGTTACCAGAGTGGTGTTTTGGAAAAAGTGTAAATTACCAAAAGTGTGTTTGGGAACAGTTGTAAGTTACCGGGTTTCTGGCAACAGGTAATTACCAGGTTTGTTCTGGCAACGTGTAAGTTCCCGAGGTTTTTCTCCAACGTGTAAGTTACCGAGTGTTGTTCTGGAACGTGTAAGTTCCAGGTGTTGTTCTGGGAAAAAACCAGGGTTTTAAAGGTTTAGAAAATGTTGTTTGGGGAAAGTGTAAGTTTCCGGTGTTGTTTGGCAACAGTGTAATTACAAGTTTGTTCTGGCAACAGTGTAAGTTACCCAAATGTTTTTTTGGCAACAGGGGTAAGTTCCAGAGTTTGTTTTGGCAACAGTGTAAGTTACCAGAGTGTTTTTTTGGGGAACGTGTAAGTTAAAGAGGGTTTTTCTGGCAAAAGGTAAATTACGGGTGTTGTTCTGGCAAAAGTGAAAGTTTCAGAGGGGTTTTTCTGGCAACAGTGAATTACCGGGGTTTTTTGGGAAAAAATGTAAGTTTCAATGTTGTTCTGGCAACGTGTAAGTTTCCAGAGTGTTGTTTGCAACAGGTGAAGTTACAAATGTTGTTTGGCAACCCGTGTAAGTTCAGGTGTTGTTCGGAACAGTGTAAGGGTTTCAGATTTTGTTTGGAACAGTGTAGTTACCAGATGTTGCTGGCAACATTTTAAATTACCAGGTTTGTTCTGGAACAGTGTAAGTTACCAGAGTTTGTTCTGGGAAAAGTGAAATTCAGGGTGTTGTTCTGGCAACAGTTAAGTTACCGGGTTGTTTGGCAACAGGAAGTTTCGAGTGTTTTTGGAAAAAGTGTAAGTTACAGGTGTTTTTGGCAAAAAGTGTAAGTTTTCAGAGTGTTGTTCTGGGAACGTGAAGTTACCAAGTGTTGTTTGGAAAAGGAAGTTTCCCGGTGTTTTTCTGGCAACGTGTAAGTTACGAGTGTTGCTGGCAAAGGGAAGTTCAGGTGTTGTTTTGGGAACAGTGTAAATTACCAAGTGTTGTTTGGGAACAGTGAAGTTACCAGAGTTTTGTTCTGGCAACAGTTAAATTACCAGAGTGTTGTTCTCAACCCGGTAAGTTACCCGATGTTGTTTGGAAAAAGTGTAAGTTACCAGGTGTTGTTCTGGCAAAATGTAAGTTACCCGGTTTTTGTTTGGCAACAGGTAAGTTCAGAGTGTTGTTCTGGACAGTGTAATTTTCCAGAGGTTGTTTGGCAAACAGTGTAAGTTCCAGAGGTTTTCTGGCAACAGTGTAAGTTCGGTGTTTTCTGGCAAAAAGTTTTTAAGTTCCAGGTGTTTTTGGCAAAGTTAATTACCCCAATGTTTCTGAAAAGTGTAAATTCCAAGTGTTGTTTGGCCCCAAAAAAAACATTTAAGTTCCAGTGTTGTTTCTGGCAGGGGTTTTTTTTAAACATTTTGTTCCAGAGTGTTGTTCTGGGAAACAGTGTAAGTTACCAGAGTGTTGTTCTGCAACAGTTAAATTACAAGTGTTGTTCTGGCAAAGTGTAAGTTACCCGAGTGTTGTTTTTGGCAACGGTAAATTACCAGTGTTTTTTTGGCAAAGGTAAATTACCCGGTGTTGTTTGGCAAAAAAGGTAAGTTTCCAGTGTTGTTTGGCAACAGTGAAAATTACAGAGTGGTTTGGAAAAGGTAAGTTACCAGAGTTTTTGTTTGGCAACAGTGTAAATTCCCGATTTTTTTCTGGCAAAGTGAAGTTACCAGTGTGTTTCTGGGAACAGGTAAGTTACAAATTTGGCTGGAAAGTGAAGTTCCAGAGTGTTTTTCTGGGAACAGTGTAAGTTCCGAGTGTTGTTCTGGCAAAGTGTAAGTTACAAGGGGTTGGGGTTGGGAACAGTTAAGTTCCAGGTTTTTTCTGCAAAAGTGTAAGTTACCAAGTGTTGTTCTGGGAACAGTTTTTAAATTTCGAGTGTTGTTTGGCAACAGTGTAAGTTACCAGGGTTGTTCTGGGAACGTGTAATTACCAGGTGTTTTCTGGCAAAAAGGTAAGTTCCAGAGGGTTTTTCGGCAACGTGTAAGTTTTCCCGAGTTTTTTTGGGAAAAAGGTAAGTTACCGGGTTGTTTTGGCAAAAGGTAAGTTTCAGTGTTTTTTGGGAACAGTGTAAATTACCGAGTGTTGTTTTTGGAAAGTGAAATTAAGGTTTTTGTTTGGCAAAAGTTAAGTACCCGGGTGTTGTTCTGGCAAACGTTTTTTAAAATTCCAAGTTTTGTTTTGGGAACGGGGTTAAATTTCCAGAGTGTTGTTCTGGCCCAAAAGTGTAAGTTACCAGGGTGTTGTTC
>NC_069493.1:16080485-16126095 GCF_026875155.1 Cherax quadricarinatus | reverse complement strand
AAGGGGGGAAACACATACCCAACGTTGACAACTTTTTCCCGAAAATTTTTCCCCCTACCAAAAGTAGGCTTCTTCATCGAATACAGAAAGTGGGCGGGAAACAGTAGAGATGTGAAGACGATGTAATCAGTCCATCACCCTTTGTAGTCGTAGAATTTGAGGTTGTCATCCCTCGCCTGGAGAAGTTCATTTTCCAATAGTCAGAACTTTCTGAAGTTTAAGGGAACAGTGCGGAGCCCTTAAATACTGTGGAAGGAGAGGTGCAGAGTAGTAGTAGTAGTAGAGTAGTATAGTAGTAGTAGTGAGAATGAGCCACTGAGAGTCATGTCCCTCTCAGATCCAACACTTCTCACTTGAAAAGCTTGTCCAAGGTTTTCTGTACCAAGATGCCATGTGTTGCAGTGTCTGACAAGATGAACATCAAAATGGTATACAATACCGACAGGTTGTTAGGTAAGACACATATGCAACTTTTTAGACAACTTTATTCCGAAACGTTTCGCCTACACAGTAGGCTTCTTCATCGAAACAGAAAGTAGGGCAGGAACAGTAGAGATGTGAAGACGATGTAATCAGTCCATCAACCTTGTAGTCGTAAAAATTTGAGGTTTCACACCCTCGGCCTGGAGAAGTTCATTCCATAGTCGGGAAACTATCAAGATCAAGCGACAGTGCGGAGACTTAAAATACTGTCGGAAGAGAGTGCAAGTTAGTAGACTAGATTGTACAGTGAGAATGTAGCCACTGAGGGGTCATGTCCCTCTCCGACCCAACCTTCTCACTTGAAAAGCTTGTCCAAGTGTTTTCTGTACCAAGATGCCATGTGTTGCAGTGTCTGACAAGATGAACATCAAAAGGAAATACAATACCGACAGGTTTTTGGGTAAGAAAATATGCAACGATAGACAACTTTTTTCCCAAACGTTTCCCTACCAGTAGGTTTCTTCAGTCAAATACAGAAAGTAGCGGGAACAGTAGGATTGAAGAGATGTAATCATCCATCCCCTTGTAGTCGTAGAATTTGAGGTTGTCAGTCCCTCGCCTGGAGAAGTTCAGTTCCATAGTCAGGAATATCTAAGTTTTAAGCAACAGGCGGAGATTTTAAAACGTCGGGGGGGAAGGTGCAAGTAATAGTATAGAGTAGTAGTAGTAGTAAGTATAGTATTTAGTATGGAAAAAAGAAAACTGGAGACGCCCCTCTCAGACCCAAACACTTCTCATTTGAAAAGCTTGTCCAAGGGTTTTTTTCTGTACCAAATGCCAGGGTTTTGCAGGTCTGACAAGATGAAATAAAAAAGGTATACAATACCGCGGGTTTTTTTAGGTAAGACACATATGAAACGTTAGACAACTTTATTCCGAAACGTTTCGCCACACGTAGGCTTCTTCAGTCAAACAAAAAGTAGGGGGGAAACAGTGAGAGTAAAGATGTAATCGTCCGTCACCCTTGAGTCGTAGAATTTGAGGTTGTCACCCCCTCGGCCGGAGAAGTTCAGTTTCCATAGCGGGAAACTATCGAAATCAACGACAGTGCGGAAAATTTAAATATGTCGGAAGGGAGGTGCAGAGTAGAGTGTAGTAGTAAAAGGGGAAAATGTACCACAGGGGTATGTCCCTCTCGATTTTAAAATTCTCATTTAAAAAGCTTTCCAAGGTGTTTTTTTTGTACCAAGATCCCATGTGTTGCAGTGTTGAAAAGTGAACATAAAAATGTATAAATACCGACGGTTTTTAGATAAACACATATCCAACAGTTAGACAATTTTTATTCCCGAAACGTTTCGCCTACAAGTAGGCTTCTT
This sequence comes from Cherax quadricarinatus, assembly GCF_026875155.1. Lineage (NCBI taxonomy): Eukaryota > Metazoa > Arthropoda > Malacostraca > Decapoda > Parastacidae > Cherax > Cherax quadricarinatus. The sequence goes on along the minus strand of NC_069493.1, from coordinate 16,124,293 downwards.
CATCAAATACAGAAAGTAGGCGGAAAACAGTAGAGATGTAAGACGATGTAATCAGTCCATCACCCCTTTGTAGTCGTAAATTTGAGGTTTCGCCCCTTGGGCCTCTAAAAGTTCATTTCCATAGTCGGAACTATCTGAAGTTAAGCGACAGTGCGGAGACTTAAATACTGTTTGGAAGGAGAGGTGCAGATTAGTAGTAGTTAGATAGTATAGTAGTAAAAATAGTATAGTAGTAGTAATTAGGAGAATGTAGCCACTGAGAGGTCTGTCCCTCCAGACCCAACACTTCTCACTTGAAAAGCTTGTCCAAGGTGTTTTCTTACCAAGAGCTATGTGTTGCGTGTCTGAAAAAATGAACATCAAAATGGTATACATACCGACGGTTGTTAGGTAAGACCTATGCAACATTTTGACAACTTTATTCCAAAACGTTTCGCCTACAAGTGGCTTCTTCAGTCGAATACAGAAAGTAGGCGGGAACAGTAGAGATGTAAACGATTAATCTTTCATCACCTTGTAGTCGTAGAATTTGAGGTTGTCAGTCCCTGGGCCCTGGAGAATTTCAGTTCCAAGTCAGGAACATTGAAATCAAGCGACAGGCGGAGACTTAAAATACTGTGGGAAAGGAGAGGTGCAAGAGTAGTGTAGCAGGGGAAATGTCCATGGAGGCAGTCCCTCTCAATCAAAACTTCTCACTTGAAAAGCTTGCCAAAAGGTTTTTTTTCTGTATAAGATGCCTGTTTCTTTGTCTGAAAGATGAACAAAAATGGTATACAATACCGACAGGTTTTAGGAAGACACCTATGCAACAGTTAGACAACTTTATTCCGAACTTTTCGCCTACACAGTAGGCTTCTTCAGTGAATACAAAAAATGGGCGGGAACATTAGAGATTGAAACATGTAATCGTCCGTCCCCCTTGTATCGTAAATTTAGGTTGTCACCCCTCGGCCGGGGAGAAGTTCAGTTCCATAGTCAGGAAATACTAAGATCAACGAAGTGGGGAGACTTAAATACTGCGGAAAGGGAAGGTGGGTAGTAGTAGTAGTTAAGTATTGGTATGAAAAAGTACCCACTGAGAGGTCATGTCCCTCCAGATCCAACACTTCTCAATTGAAAAGCTTGCCCAAGGTTTTTCTGTCCCAAGTTTGCCATGTGTTGCGTGTCTGGCAAGATGAACATCAAAATGGTATACAATACCGACAGGTTGTTAGGTAAGACACATATGCAACAGTTAGACAACTTTATACCGAAACGTTTCGCCAACACAGTAGGCTTCTTCAGTCGAATACAGAAAGTAGGCAGGAACAGTAGAGATGTGAAGACGATGTAATCAGTCCATCACCCTTGTAGTCGTAGAATTTGAGGTTGTTAGTCCCTCGGCCTGGAGAAGTTCAGTTCCATAGTTAGGAACTATCTGAAGATCAAGCAACAGTGCGGAGACTTAAATACTGTCGGAAGGAGAGGTGCAGAGTAGTAGTAGTAGTAGTAGTAGTAGTATAGTAGTAGTGAGAATGTAGCCACTGAGAGTTCATGTCACTCTCAGATCCACCACTTCTCACTTGAAAAGCTTGTTCAAGGTGTTTTCTGTACCAACATGCCATGTGTTGCAGTGTCTGACAAGATGAACATCAAATGGTATAAAATACCGACAGGTTGGAACAGTAGAATGTGAAGCGATGTAATCAGTCCATCACCCTTGTAGTCGTAGAATTTAGGTGTCAGTCCCTCGGCCGGAGAAGTTAGTTCCTAGTCAGGAACTATTGAAGATCAACGACAGTGCGGAGACTTAAATACTGTGGGAAAGGAGGGGGTGAATAGTATATTAGCAGTGAGAATGTAGCCACTGAAGGTCAGTCTCTCAGATCCAACACTTCCACTTGAAAACTTGCCCAAGGTGTTTTTGTACCAACATGCCAGTGTTGCAGTGTCTGACAAGTTTTACATCAAAAGGGTATAAATACCGACAGGTTTTAGGTAAGACCATTGCAACAGTTAGACAACTTTATTCCAAAACGTTTCGCAAAACCAGTAGCTCTTCAGTCGAATACGAAAGTAGGCAGGAACAGTAAGATGTGAAGAGTTAAATTTAAACCTCACCCTTTGTAGTCGTAGAATTGGGGTTTTTCAGCCCCTGGGCCTGGAAAATTTTTCGTTCCAAAGCAAAACTACTGAAGATAAGCGACAGGGAACTTAAATCCGGGGAAGGAGGGGTGCAGATAGTAGTAGAGTGGGAATGTAGCCACTGAGAGGTCATGTCCCCCAGACCAACACTTCTCACTTGAAAAGCTTGTCCAAGGTGTTTTCTGTACCAAGATGCCAGTTTGGGAGTGTCTGAAAGAGAATGGGTAATACACATGCAACAGTTAGACAATTTTTTCCGAAACGTTTCAAAAACACACTGGGCTTCTTCATCAAAAACAGAAGTAGGCGGGAACAGTGAGATTGAAACATGTAATCATCCTCATCCTTGTAGTCGTAGTTTTGGGGTTGTCGCCCCTGGGGCCGGAAAGTTCAGTTCCATAGTCGGGAACTATCTGAAACAAGCGACATGCGGAGATTTAAAATACGTCGGAAGGAGGGGTGCAAGAGTGAAAGTAGTATAGTGAGAATGTAGCCCTGAGGGTCATGTCCCTTCAATCCAACACTTCTCATTTGAAAAGCTTGCCCAAAGGGTGTTTTCTGTACCAAGATGCCATGTGTTGCAGTGTCTGACAAGATGAACATAAAAATGGATACAAAACCGACAGGTTTTAGGAAGACAATAGCAACAGTTAGACAACTTTATCCGAAACGTTTTCCCTACCAGTAGGCTTTTCCCGAATACAGAAAGTAGGCAGTAACAGTAGGTTTGAAGCGATGTAATCACCCATCCCCCTTGTAGTCGTAAAATTTAGGTTTCAGCCCCCGGGGCCGGGAGAAGTTCGTTCCATAGTCGGGAACATCTAAGATCAAGCACAGTGAGAGATTTAAATACTGTCGAAGGAGAGGTCGGGAGTATAGTAGTATAGTAGTAGTATAGGGAATGAGCCATGAGAGGTCATGCCCCTCTCAGATCCAACCTTCCATTAAAAGCTTTTTCCAAGGTGTTTTCTGTACCAAAGCCATGTTTGCAGTTCTGACAAGATGAACATCAAAAGGTTACAATACCGACGGGTTGTTAGTAAACACAATGCAACATTAACACTTTATTCCAAAAACGTTCCGCATACTCAGTGGGTTTTTCAGTCGAATACAGAAATAGGCAGGATCAGAAGATGTGAAACGATGAAACTCCATCTCTTTTTAGTCGTAAATTTGAGGTTGCACCCCTCGGCCTGGAGAAGTTCATTCCATAGTCAGGAACTACTGAAGATCAAGCGAAAGTGCGGAGCTTAAATATTTGGGGAAAGGGAGGGGTGCAGATATAGTATTAGCAGTGAAAGTACCACTGAAGGCAGTCCCTCCGACCCAACACTTCTCACTTAAAAAAGCTTGCCCCAAGGGAGTTTTCTGTACCAAATCCAGTTTTGAGGTCTGCAAGATAAACCCATCAAAATGGTATACAATACCGACAGGTTGTTAGGTAAGACACATATGCAACTGTTAGAAACTTTATTCCAAAAAACTTTTCCCCTACACAGTGGGCTTTTTTCATCGAATACAGAAATGGGCAGGAACAAAAGGGGATGTGAAGACGATGTAATCGCCCATCTCCTTGTATTCGAGAATTTGAGGTTGTCGCCCCCCTCGCCTTTGAAATTCATTTCCATAGTCAGGAATATCTGAAGATCAAGCGACAGTGGGGGACTAAATACTGTGGGAAGGGGAAAGTAGAGTAGTAGTAGTAGTATATGTAGGTATAGTAGTGTAGTAGAAGTAGTGAAAATGTGCCACTAAAGGGGTCATGTCCCTCTCAGATCCAACATTTCTCACAGAAAACTTGTCCAATGTTTTTTCTGTACCAAGTGCCAGTGTTGCAGTGTCTGACAAGAAAACATAAAATGGATACAATACCGACAGTTTGTTGGGTAAGACACTATGCAACAGTTAACAATTTTATTCCAAAACGTTTCGCCTACACAGTAGGCTTCTTCAGTCAAATACAAATAGGGGGGAACGTAGAGATTAAGACGATTAATCAGTCCGTCCCCTTGTAGTCGTAAATTGAGGTTTCAGTCCCTGGGCCCTGGAAATTCATTTCCCATATCGGGAACTATCTAAACAAGCGACATGCGAGATTAAATACTGTGGGAAGGGGAGAGGTGCGAATAGTAAAATTAGAAGAAAGGCGGAGAATGTCCACTGAGAGGCTGTCCCTCTCAGATCCAAACTTCTCACTTAAAAACTTGCCCAAGGTTTTTTTCTGTACCAAGATCCATTTTTTTGCGTTTTGACAAATGAACATCAAATGGTTTACAATACCGCGGTTTTGTTGGGTAAGACAAAATTGCAACAGTTGACAACTTTTTTCCGAAACGTTTGCCTACCATAGGTTTCTTCATCGAATAAGAAAGTAGGGAGGAACAGTAAGATGTGAAGACGATGTAATCATCCGTCCCCCTTGAGCGTAAATTTGAGGTTGTCAGCCCCTGGGCCTGGGAAGTCATTTCCCCTAGTCAGGAAATCTGAAGATAAACGAAGTGCGGAACTTAAATACTGTCGGAAGGGAGAGGTGCAGAATAGTAGTATAAAGTAGTAGCTGAAAATGTACCCTGAGGGGTCATTCCCTTCAGACCCAAACTCTCACTTGAAAAGTTGTCCAAGGTGTTTTCTGTACCAAAATCCCCTTGTGTTGCGTGTTAAAAATGAACATAAAAATGTATACAATCCCGACGGTTGTTAGGTAAGACACATATCAACAGTTAGAAACTTTATTCCGAAACGTTTCGCCTACACAGGGGTTTCTTCATCGAATACAGAAAGAGGCGGGAAACATAGAGATTGAAGAGATTAATATTTCTCACCTTGTATCGAGAATTTGATTTTGTCAGCCCCTGGGCCGGGAAAAAGTTCAGTTCCATAGTCAGGAACTATCTAAAAGATCAAGCGACAGTGGGGAGACTTAAATCTGTGGGGAAGGAATGGGGTAGTAGTAGTAGCAGTGAGAATGTAGCCCTGAGGGGTCATGCCCCCTTCAATCCAACACTTTCACTTGAAAAGCTTGTCCGGGTGTTTTTCTGTACTAAGATGCAATGTGTTTTGGGGGGGGAAAATTTTTTTTAAAAAAAAAAAAAGGGCCATGGGGCTTTTTTTTTTTAAAAAAGGGTAATTTTTTCCCGGGGAAAATGCCTTTTCCCCCCGGGGAAAAAAAAAATTTTTTTGGGGGGTTTTTGGGAAAAAAAAATTTTTTTTTTTCCCCCCCTTTTTTTCCCAACCAAAATTTCCCCTTTTTAAAAAAATTTTTCCCCCGTGGGTTTTTTTTGGGGTTTTTCCCCCAAAAAATTTTTAAAAAAATTTGGGGGTTTTGGGGTTTTTTTTTTTGGGGGGGGGCCCGGGGGGGGTTTTTTTAGTTTTTTGGAAGAAAAAAAAATTTTGGGCCCTTAAAAAAATTGAAAATTTTGGTTAAAGTTTTTTTTGGGGGTTTTTTTTCCCAAAAAAGGGAAAAAAAAATTTTGGTTTTCCAAACCCCCGGGGGGTTTTTTTTTAAATTAAAAAAAAAAAAAAAAAAAAATTTTTTAAAGGGGTTTTTTTAAAAAAAAGGGTTTGGGGGGAAAAAAAAAAATTTTGGGGTTTTTTTAAAAAGAAAGGGGGAAAATTTTTGGGGGGTTTTTTTGGGGGGGAAAACCCCCCCGGGGGGGGGCCCCGGGGGGGAAAAAAGGGGGGGGTTTTTTGGGGGAAGGGGAAAGGTTTTTAAAAAATTTTGAAATTTTAAGGGTTTTCCCCCTTCCCCCCTTTTTCCCAAAAATTTTTAAAAGGGGTTTTTCCCTTTTTTTTTTTTTTTAAAAAAAAAATTTTAAAAAAAACCCTTTAAAAAAAAAAAAAGGGGGGGAAAAAAAATTTTTAAATTTCCCCCCCTTTTTTAAAATTTGGGGGGGGCCCCCGGGGGGGAAAAAAAACCCCCCTTTTTAAAATTTTTTTTTCCCCCCGGAAAAAAGGGGTTTTGGGAATTTTAAAAACCCGGGGGGCCCCCAAAAAAAAACCCCGGGGGGGAAATTTTTTTTTTTTTTTTTTGGGGGGCCGGGAAAAAAAAAAAATTTTTTAAAATTTTGGGGCCCAAAAAATTTTTAAATTTTCCGAAATTTTTAAAAAAAAATGGGTTCCAAAAAAAAGGGGGGGAAAAAAAAAGAAAAATTAATTCGGTTTTCCTTTTTTTTGGGGGGGGGGGGAAAAAAAAAAAAAAGAAGAAAAAAAAAAACCCCCTTTTAAAAAAGGGGGGGGGTTTTCCCCGGGGGGGGGGTTTTTTTTTTCCCCCCCCCAAAAAAAAAAATTTTTTTTTTAAAAAAGGGGTTTTTGGGGGTTTTTAAAATTTAAAAAAGGTTTGGGGGTTTTTAAAACCAAACCCCTTTAAAAATTTTTTGGGGTTTTTCCCCCCCCGGGTTTTGGGCCAAAAAAAAAATAAAAAAAAAAGGGGGGGCCCCAAAAAATTTTTAGTTTTTTTTTTTCCCCCAAAGTTTTTTTTAAAAACGGGAATAAAAAAAAAAAAAAAAAAAGGGGGGGGGTTTTTGGGGGTTTTTTTGGGGGGGGAAAAGGGGGCCCAAAAAAAAAAAAAAAGGCGGCCAAATTTTTAAAAAAAAAATTTTTTTTTAAAAAAAAAGGAAAAGGGGTTTTTTTCCCCCAAAAAAATTTAAATTTAAACCTTTTTTTTCGAAAAACCCCGGTTTGGGGTTTAAAAAAATAAAAGGGAAAAAAATTTTTTAAAAATTTCCCCCTTTTTTTTCCCCCCCCTTTTTTTTTTTAAAAAAAAAAAGGGGGGAAAAAATTTAAAAGGGGGGAAAAGGGTTTTTTTTTTAAAATTTTCCCCCGGGGCCGGGTTTTTTAAACCAAATTTTTTTGGGGCCCCGGGGGGGGAAAAAAAATTTTTTGGGGGGGAAAAAGGGGGAAAATTTTTTTTTAAAAAAAAAAAGGGAAAAAAACCCCCCCAAAAAAAGGTTTTTTAAAAAAAAAAAGGGGGGGAAATTTTAAAAAAGGGGAAAAAAAAAATTTTCCCCCCCAAAGGGGGGGGGGCCCCCCTTAAAAATTTAATTCCAAAAAAAAATTTAAAGGAAAAAAAAGGGGGAAAAGGGGGGGGGGGGTTTTTTTTTTTAAAAAAAAAAAAATTTTTTGGGGGTTTTTTCCCCCCCCAAATTTTTAAAGGGGGTTTTTTTTTCCAATTTCCCGGGAAAAAAATTTAAAGGAAAAAAAAAATTTTAAATAGGAAATTTTGGGGGAAAAAACCCCCCCAAAAAATTTTCCTTTTTTTTAAAAAAGGTTTTTCTGTAAAATAAAAAGGTGGGGGAAAAAAAAAAATTAAACCAAAAAGGGGGGAAAAAAATTTTTAAAAATTCCCAAAAATTTTTAAAAAGGGGGGGAAAAAAAAAAAAAAAAAAAAAGGGGGGGGGGGAAAAAATTTTTTTAAAAAAAAGGGGGTTCCCCCGGGGGGAAATTCCCCCAAAAAAAAAATTTTCCTTTTTGGGGGTTTTTTAAATGTCAAAAAGGGGGAAAAAAGGTTTTGGGGGGAAAAAACCCCCAAAAAAAAATTTTTTTTCCCCCCCTTTTAAAAAAAAAAGGGGGGTTTTTTTTTAAAAAAATTTTTGAAATTGATTTTAAAAAAAAATTTTTTTGGGGCCCCCAAAAAAAGGGTTTTTAAAAAACGGAAAAAAAAAGGGGTTTTTTTTTTTTAAAAAAAAATTTTGGGGGGGGAAAACAGTAAGATTTTGAAGACGATGAATCTTTCCATCATCCTTGGTCGTAAAATTTTGAGGTTGTCAGTCCCTGGGCCGGGGAGAATTTTCAGTTCCTTAGTCGGGAAAAACTATCTGAGATCAAGCGACAGTGCGGGGGGAGACTTAAATCCTGTGGGAAAGGAGGGTCCCAGGAGTATTTAAAGTAGTAGAGTGAAAATTTGTGGGCCCACTGAGAGGTCATGTCCCTCTCAAAACCAACATTTCTCCTTGAAAAGTTTTGTCCAAGGTGTTTTTGTCCCAAGATCCCTGTTTTGGGCTTTTGTCGGGGGAAAAAAAAAAAAAGGAACATCAAAATGGAATACAATCCCGGACGGGTTTTTTTGGTTTAAAAAAAAAAGCAACATTAGCCCAACTTTTTTCCCGAAATTTTCGCCCCTACAAAGTGGGTTTCCTTTCGGTCGAATACAAAAAGGGAGGCGGGAAAAACAGTAAGATGTGAAGACGATGAAAAATAAAAGTCCTCACCTTGTAGTCGTAAATTTGAGGTTGTCAGCCCCCTGGGCCCGGAAAGAAGTTCATTCCATAGTCGAACTACCCTGAAAAATCAACGACATTGCGGAGATTTAATTTAACCTTTTTTCCGGAAAGGGAGGGGTGCAGAGTAGTGTATTTAGTAGCAGTGAGAAGTGGGGGGCCACGGGAGAGGTCATGTCCTCTCAAAAAACCCCTTCTCACTTAAAAGTTTTCCCAAGGTTTTTTCTCCCCCAAAGATCCCAGGGTTCAGTGTCGAAAAGATGAACATAAAAATGGTAACAATCCCGACGGGTTTTGTTAGGTAAGACACATTGCAACTTTTTAGAAAAATTTTTCCCAAAACTTTTTGGGGCCTACACAGTGGGCTTTTCAGCCAAAATACGGGAAAGTGGGCAGGAACATAGAGATTTGAAGACGATGTAATAAAGTCCACCCCCCCTTTGGTAGTCGTAAAATTTTGAGGTTGTCAGCCCCTCGGCCTGGAGAAGTTCATTCCATAGTCAGGAACTATCAAAAGTTAACCGACGTGCGGAGATTTAAAAAACTGTCGGAAGGAGAGGTGCAGATTTAGTAGGAAATAGTAGTAGTGTAGTAAAAAGTGGGAAAATGTAGCCACTGGGGGGTTTCATGTCCCTTCCAGATCCAACACTTCTCACTTGAAAAGCTTGTCCAAGGTGTTTTTTTTTTCCCAAGTTTTGGAAAATGTTGCATTTGTTGACAAGATGAACACAAAAGGGTTTAACAATACCGACGGGTTTTTGGGTAAGACACTTATAAAACAAAAAAGGAAAATTTTTATTCCGAAACTTTTCGCCTACACAGTGGGTTTTTCAGTCGAATACAGAAATTTAGGCGGGAAAACAGTAAGATGTGAATCGATGAAAAACACTCCATCACCCTTTTTAGCCGTAGAATTTGAGGTTGTCATTCCCCCGGCCTGGGAAAAAAAGTTCATTTTCCATAGTCAGAAAACTTTTGAAGAAAAAAGCGACAGTGGGGATTTCTTAAATAAATTGGAAGGAGAGGGCAGGGAAGAAGTAGTAGTAGTAGTGGGTAGTAGTGAGAAGGGAAAACCACTGAAAAGGTCACGTCCCTCTCAGCCCCAAACACATTTTATTTGAAAAGCTTGCCCAAAGGGGTGTTTTCTGTCCAATTTGCCATGTGTTGCAGTGCCCTGGAAAGGATGAACATAAAAAAATGGAAACCCAATACCGACGGGTTTTTGTTGGGTTTAAGACACATATGAAAACCGTTAGACAACTTTATACCAAAAACTTTTCGCCAACACAGTGGGCTTTTTCAGCCCGAATCCCGAAAAAGGCGGGAAACCAGTAGAAAAGGTGAAGAGGGTTTTAATCAGTCCATCACCTTGTAGTCGTAAAAAATTTTGAGGTTTTTAGCCCCTTTCGGCCTGGAGAAGTTCAGTTCCATAGCCCGGAACAATTGAAGATAAAACAAAACAGGGGCGGAGCTTAAAAAACTGTGGGAAAGGGAGGGGTTTGGCAAGTAGTAGTAGTAGGTGTAGTAGAGAAATGAAGTGTACCACTGAGAGGTCATTTTCCCTCTCAGATCCAAAACTTCCCCTTTGGGAAAAGTTGCCCCAAGGTAATTTCTGTACCAACATGCCAGTGTTGCAGTGTCTGACAAGTTTGGAACATCAAAAGGGGTATAAAATACCGACAGGTATTGTTGGGTTAAAAGGACACATAGAACAGTTAACAACTTTTTTTCCCCAAAAACTTTTTCGCCTACCCAGTAGGCTTTTCGTCAATTGAATACAGAAAGTAGGCGGGAACAGTGGGAGATGTGAAGACGGTTTTATCAGTCCATCACCCTTTGGGTAGTCGTGGGAATTTTGAGGTTTCAGTCCCCCGGCCGGGAAATTTTCATTTTCCCCATAGTCATGAACTACTGAAGACAAGCGACATTTGCGGAGATTTAAATACTGTGGGAAAGGGAAAGAGGTGCAGAGAGTAGTGGGCAGTGAGAATGTAGCCCACTGAGGGGGTCATTTTCCCTCTCGACCCAAACACTTCTCATTTGGGAAAAAGCTTGTCCAAGGTGTTTTCGGTCCCCAAGATGCCAGGGTTTTTTCCCCAAAGTTTTTTTGGGACAAGAAAAACTCAAAATGGTAAAAACCAATCCCGACGGGTTGTTAGGTAAGAAAACATATGCAACAGATAAACAATTTTAAATTCCGAAAACGTTTCCCCTTTTTACAGTAGGCTTCTTCAGTCAAAATACAAAAGTGGGCCCAGGAAACAGTAGAGATGTGAAGACGATGTAATCAGTCCATACCTTGTAGTGTAGAATTTGAGGTTTTCAGTCCCCGGCCCTGGAGAAGTTCATTTCCCATGTGGGAAACTATCTGAAGTTTAAGGGCAACAGTGCGAAGACTTAAATATGTGGGAAAGGGAGGGGTGCAAAGTAGTAGTAGTATTAGTAGTAGTAGAAGTAGAGTGAGAATGTAACCCAACGGAGGTTTCATTGTCCCCTCAACCCAACCTTCTATTTAAAAGGGGTTTTGCCCAAGGGGTGTTTTCTGTACCAAGATCCCCATGTTTTTGCAGTGCTGAAAAGATGAACATCAAAATGGTAAAAATACCGCAGGTTTTTTTAGGAAAACCCATAGGGCAACAGTTAGAAAACTTTATTCCGAAACGTTTCCCCAACCCCGTGGGCTTCTTCAGTCAAAATACAGAAAGGGGGAAAACGGGGAAAGAGATGGGAAGACGAGGGAATCATTCCGTCACCCTTGAAGTCGTAAAATTTTGGGTTGTAAAGCCCCTCCCCTGGAAAATTTTTCCAACCTTTAGTCAGGACTATCAAAAAGACCAAGGGCCAAACGTGCGGAGACTTAAAACTGTGGGAAAGGAGAGGTCCCAGATTTGTATTTAGTAGTAGTATTTACCGTGAAATGAGCCATTTGGGGGGGGGACCATGCCCCCTCAAAACCCAAACACTTCTATTTGAAAAGTTTTGTCCAAGGTTTTTTCTGTCCCAAAAAGATGCCATGTTTTTGCATTGTCTGACAAGATGAACAAAAAAAAATGGTATAATACCGACGGGTTTGGTTAGGAAAAAACACTATGAAAACATTTTTAGACAATTTTTATTCCGAAACGTTTTCGCCTACACAGTAGGCTTCTTCAGCCCCGTTACAAAAAGTAGGGAGAAAACAGTAGAGTGTGAAGACGTGTAATAGCCCGTCCCCTTGTAGTCGTAAAATTTTGAGGTTGTCACCCCTCGGAGGAGAAGTTCAGTTTCAAAGTCAGGAACAAATTTTGAAGACCCAAGGGGCAGTGCGGGAAAATTTAAAATACGTGGGGAAGGAGAGGTGCAGAGTAGTAGAGTAGAAGTATATAGCAGTGAGAATGTACCCCACTGAGAGGTCATGCCCCTTAAAGATTCAACACTTCTCACTTAAAAATTGTCCAAGGTGTTTTTTTGAAACCAAAAAGCCATGTGTTCAGTGTCTGACAAGTTTAAACTTCAAAATGGAACAATACCGAAGGTTGTAAGGAAAGGGACCCCATATGAAACCCTTTAGAAAAATTTTATTCAAAAACGTTTGCCTAAACACTAGGCTTCTTCAGTCAAATTTAACAAAAAAGTAGGGGGGGGAACAAAAGAGATTTAAAGGGACGATGAAAAAAAATCATTTTCATCATCCTTGTATTCTTAGAATTTGGGGTTGTCTTTCCCTCGGCCTCTAAAAAATTTCAGTTCCAAATCAGGAACTATCTAAAAGAAAAAAGGCGCAGTCCCGGAGATTTAAAAAATACTGTTGGAAAAGGAGAGGTGAGAGTATAGTAGTAGTAGTAGTAGTATTTAGTAGTAAGTAGTAGTAGTAGTATTTAGTAGTAGTGAGAATTACCCTGAGAGGTCTTTGTCCCCTCAGACCCAAACAACTTCTCATTTGAAAAGCTTGCCCAAAGGTGTTTTCTGTCCCAAAAGATGCCTGGGTTGCAGGGGTCTGACAAGATAACATAAAAATGGTATACAATCCCGATAGGTTTTTTTGGTAAACACATATGAAACAGTTAGAAAAACTTTATTCCGAAACGTTTCGCCTACACAGTAGGTTTTCTTCAGTCGAAAAACAGAAAGTGGGGGGGGAAACGGGAGAGTGTAAAGACGATGTAACCCAGTTCATCACCCTTTGTAGTCGTAGAATTTGGGGTTTTTTCAGCCCCTGGGCCCTTTGGAGAAGTTCGTTCCAAAGTCGGAACTATCGAAGATCAAGCGCCCATGCGGAGACTTAAATCCCTGCCCCGGAAAGGGAGAGGTGAGAGTAGAGTAGTAGCAGGGGAGAAGTACCCACTGAGAGGTCATGCCCCCCTCAGACCCCAACCTTCTCACTAAAAAGTTTGTCCAAGGTTTTTTTCTTTACTAAGAGCCAGTGTTGCTTTGTCTGACAAGATGAACATCAAAAGGGGTTTTAACAATCCCGGGACGGTTTTTAGGTAAGACACCTATGAACAGTTAGCAACTTTTTTCCCCGAAACGTTTCCCCCTACACGTAGGCTTTTCATCGAAATACAAAAAAGTGGGGCAGGAAAGTAGAGTTTGTAAAGCGATGTAACAGTCCGTCCCCCTTGTAGTCGAAAAATTTTGAGGTTTCAGCCCCCTGGGCCCTGGAATTTTCAGTTCCATATTTCGGGAAAAACTATTGAAATCAAGGGGGACAGGCGGAGATTAAATACTGTGGGAAGGGAGGGTCCCGAGTATATTAGAAGTAGTATGTAAGTAGTAGTGAAAATTTTAGCCACTGAGAGGTCATGCCCCTCTCAGAAAAACACTTCTCACTTGAAAAGCTTGCCCAAAGGTGTTTTTCTGTCCCAAAAGGATGCCATTGTTGCAGTGCCCCTGAAAAGATGAAAAAACAAAATAGTATACAAACCAAACAGGTTGTTAGGAAAAGGACACTTTATAAAACAGTTAGACAACTTTATTCCAAAAACTTTTGGGTCTACCAAGAGGCTTTTTTCAGTCAAAAAAGAAAGTGGGGCAGGAAAAATAAGATGGAAGAGGGATGAAAATCACCCCATCACCTTTAGCCCCGAGAATATGAGGTTGTCGCCCCTGGGCCTGGAGAAGTTCAGTTCCATAGTCGGAACTACCCTGAAGATCAAGCAACATTTGCGGAGACTTAAAAAATGTCGGAAGAAAAGGTGCAGAGTAGTATTTAGTCAGTAGTAGTAGTAGAGTGAGAAGTAGCCCCTGAGAGGTCATGTCCCTCTCAGTTTCCAACACTTCTCACTTGAAAAGCTTGTCCAAGGGTTTTCTGTCCCAAACATGCCATGTGTTGCGGGTGCCCTGACAAGATGAACATAAAAAAAGGTAAAAAAAACCGACGGTTTTTTTGGTAAGACACATATGCAACGTTAACAACTTTTTTCCCAAAACGTTTCGCCTAACAGTGGGTTCTTCAGTCAAATTTACAGTAAGTAGGCAGGAAAAGTAGAGAGGGAAAAGGAGGGTTTTAATCATTTCCACACCCTTTTGATTTTCGTAAATTGGGGTTTTGTCAGTCCCTCGGCCTGGAGAAGTTCAGTTCCATAGTCAAACTTCGAAGTTTAAAGCGAAAAAGGGGCGGAAAACTTAAATCCCTGTCAAAGGAGGGTGCAGGGGTTTTGTAGCATGAAAAAAGTAGCCATGAGGGGTTTCATGTCCCTCTTCAGTTTCCCAACACTTTTTCCCCTTGAAAAGTTTTTGTCCTTTTGGGGTTTTCTGTCCAAAGCCTTGTTTTGGGCGTTTTCTGACAAGATAACATCAAAATGGTATAAAAAACCCGACAGGTTTTGGGTTTAAGAACTTTAAAAAACTTTAAGAAAAATTTTTATTCCGAAACTTTTCCCCTACACAGTGGGCTTTTTCAGCCCGAATACAGAAAAGAAGGCGGGAAAACATTGGGGATGTAAGACAAAGTAATCCCCCTTTTCACATTTGTAGGGTAAAATTTGGGGGTTGTCGTCCCTTGGGCCTGGAAAAGTTCAGTTCCATGTCAGGAACTATCTAAGATCAAGCACAGTGCGGAGATTTAAAAATAGGGTGGGAAAGGAGAGGTGCGAGTATTAGAAGTAGCAGTGAAATTAGCCATAAAGGGGTAAAATTCCCCTCTCAATCCAACACTTCTCATTTGAAAGCTTGCCCCAAGGTGTTTTCTGTACCAAGTTGCCAGGTGTTGCAGTTTTTCTGACAAGATAACATAAAAAATGGTATAAAAAACCGACGGGTTTGTTAGGAAGGGACCAAAATATGCAAAACGTTTCGCCTCCAGAGGTTTTTCAGTGAATACAGAAAGTAGGGGGAACAGTAGAGTGTGAAGACGATGTAATCAGCCCCTCCCCCTTGTAGTCGTAAAATTTGAGGTTGTCAGCCCCCGGGCTGGAAAAGTTCGTTCCATAGTCAGGACTATCTGAAGATAAAGCGACAGTGCGGGATTAAATACTGTGGGAAAGGAGAGGTCCCGAGTAGAGTGTGCAGGAGAAGTAGCCACTGAGAGGCTTGTCCTTCAGATCAACACTTCTCATTTAAAAAAGCTTGTCCAAGGGTGTTTTCTGTACCAAGATGCCATTGTTGCGGGTTTGAGAAGAAACATAAAAATGATAACATACTGACAGGTTGTTAGGTAAAACACTATGCAACAGTTAGCAATTTTTTCCGAAACGTTTCGCCTACACAGTAGGCTTCTTCAGCGAATACAGAAATAGGGGGAACTAGAGTGTGAAGCGATGAAATCACCCGTACCCTTGTAGTCGTAAATTTGAGGTTGTCAGTCCCTCGGCCTGGGAAGTTAGTTTCAAGTCGGGAAAAATATCTAAAGATCAAGCGACGTGCGGAGACTTAAATACGTCAAAAGGAGAGGTGCAAGTAGTAGTTAGTAGTAGACAGTGAGAATGTAGCCACTAAGAGGTATGTCCCCTCAGTTTCAACATTCTCACTTGAAAAGCTTGTCCAAAGGGGTTTTTTTTGTACCAAGACCATGGTTGCAGTGTCTGACAAGTGAAATAAAAAATGGTATAAATACCGACAGGTTGCTAGAAAAGACACTAGCAACGTTTTGACAATTTTATTCCGAAACTTTTCGCCTACCAGTGGGCTTCTTCAGTCGAATACAAAAAAGTAGGCAGGAACGTAGAGATGTGAAGACGATGTAATCAGTCATCATCCTTGTAGTGTAAATTTGGGGTTTGTCAGTCCCTCGGCCTCTAGAAGTTCAGTTCCATAGTCGGGAATATCTAAAAGATTAAGCGACAGGGGGGAGACTTAAATATGTTGGAAGGAAGGTAGAGTGTATCGTATATATAGTAGTAGTGTAGAGTGTAGTAGTAGTATAGTAGTGAGAATGTACCACGGAGGTCATTCCCTTCGATCCAAAACTTCTCATTTGAAAAGCTTGCCCAAAGGTGTTTTCTGTCCCAAGATGCCATGTGTTGCAGGTCTGAAAAAGATAAACATCAAAATGGTTACAATCCCGACACTTTTTTGGGGAAAGACACATATGAAAAGTTAGAAAACTTTATTCCAAAAACGTTTCGCCTACACAGTAGGCTTCTTCATCGAAATCAGAAAGTAGGGGGGAAACAGTAGAGATGGAAGACGATGTAATGTTCACACCTTGTATGTAAAATTTTGAGGTTGTCAGTCCCTCGGCCTGGAAATTATTCCCTAGTCAGGAATATCTGAAGACAAGCGCAGTGGGAGACTTAAATATGTCGAAGGAG
Organism: Cherax quadricarinatus; assembly: GCF_026875155.1. Taxonomy (NCBI): domain Eukaryota; kingdom Metazoa; phylum Arthropoda; class Malacostraca; order Decapoda; family Parastacidae; genus Cherax; species Cherax quadricarinatus. The sequence goes on along the minus strand of NC_069493.1, from coordinate 16,108,224 downwards.
GGGTTTGCAGAGTAGTAGTGTAGCATGAAAATGTACCCACTGAGAGGTCTTTCCCCTCTCGATAAAACATTCTCACTTAAAAAGCTTGTCCAAGGTGTTTTCTGTACTAAGATGCCATGGTTCTTTGTTGACAAGATAACATAAAAATGGTTACAATACCGACAGGTTGTTAGGTAAGACACCTAGCAACAGTTAGAAAACTTTTTCCGAAACTTTTTCCCCTACACAGTAGGCTTTCGTCGAATACAGAAAGTAGGCAGGAACGTAGAGTGTGAAGCATGTAATCAGTCCGTCACCCTTGTAGTCGTAGAATTTGAGGTTGTCGTCCCTGGGCCCTAAAGAATTTCGTTCCATATTCGGAACTATCTAAAGGGTCAACCCAAGTGCGGAGACTTAAATACTGTGGGAAGGAGAGGTGCAAGTATAGTAGTAGTATAGTAGTAGTGAGAATGTCCCCACTGAAGGTCATGTCCCTTCAGACCCAACACTTCTCACTTGCAAAGCTTGTCCAAAGGTTTTTTCTGTCCCAAGATCCCATGCTTTTTGCAGTGTCTGAAAAGATGAACATCAAAATGGTATACAATACCGAATTTTTTGGGTAAGACACATATGCAACGTTAGACAACTTTATTCCAAAACGTTTCGTCTACACAGTAGGATTTTATCGAATAAGAAAGTGGCGGGAAACGTAAGTTGAAGACGATGTAATCGCCCATCACCCTTGTACCCGTAGAATTTGAGGTTTTTAGTCCCCCCGGCCTGGAGAAGTTCATTTCCCATATTTCCAGGAACTATCTGAAGATCAAGCAACAGTGCGGGACTTAAAACTGTCGGAAGGAGAGGTGCAGAGTATAGTAGTAGTAGAGTATAGTGTAGTGAGAATGTAGCCACGAGAGGTCATGCCCCTCTCAGATCCAACCTTCTCACTTGAAAAGCTTGCCCAAGGGTTTTTTTCTGTACCAACTGCATGTTTTTGCAGTGTTGACAAGTGAACATCAAAATGGTTTTAAAAATCCCGACGGTTGTTAGGTAAAACATATGCAACATTAGACAACTTTTTTCCGAAACTTTCGCCTAACGTAGGCTTTTTTCGTCGAAACGAAAGAGGCGGGGAACATAGAGATGTGAAGACGGTTTAATCTCCATCACCCTTTTAGTGTAGAATTTGAGGTTGTCAGTCCCTGGGCTGGAAAAGTTCAGTTCCATAGTCTGAACTTTAAAGATCAAGCGACAGTGCGGAGACTTAAATACTGTCAAAGGGAAAGAGGTGCGAGTAGTGTGCAGGGGAAAATGACCCCACTGAGGGGTCATGTCGCTTCAGATCCAAAACTTCTCCTTGAAAAGCTTGCCCAATTTTTTTCTGTCCAAGATCCAGTGTTGCAGTGTCTGCAAGATGAACAAAAATGGTATACAATCCCGCAGGTGTTAGGAAGAAAATTTGCAACAGTTAGAAAAATTTTTTCCGAAACGTTTCCCCTACACAGTGGGGTTTTTCTTCAGTCGAAACGAAAGTAGGCAGGAAAAGTAGAGATGTGAAGGATGTAATCAGTCCTTACTTTTGTGTCGTAGAATTTGGGGTTTGTCAGTCCCCGGCCTGGGAAGTTCAGTTCCAAGTCGGAACATCTGAAGATAAAGCGACAGTGCGGGACTTAAATACTGTGGGAAGGGAAAGGGGGTGCGAGTAGTAGTAGTAGCAGGGAATGTAGCCCTAGAGGTCATGCCCCTCTCAACCCAACACTTCTCATTAAAAAAAGTCGCCAAAGGTTTTTTTCTTCCCCAAATGCCAGTGTTGCAGTGTCTGAAAAGATGAAATCAAAATGGTAACAAATCCCGACAGGTTGTTAGGTAAGACACATATGCAACAGTTAAAAACTTTTTTTCCCGAAACGTTTCGCCTACACAGTAGGCTTCTTCAGTCGAACACAGAAAGTAGGCAGGAAAACTAAGATGTAAGACGAGTAATCAGTCCATCATCCTTGTAGGATTGAATTTGAGGTTGTCAGCCCTGGGCCGGGAAAAGAAGTTCGTTCCATTTCAGGAACTATCGAAGATCAAGCGACGTGCAGAGATTAAACCCTGTGGAAGGGAGGTGCACAGTAGTAGTAGTGTATAGTAGTATTTTGTGAGAATGTACCCCCTGAGAGGTCATGTCCCTCCGACCCAACATTTCCCACTTAAAAAGCTTGCCCCAAGGTGTTTTCTGTACCAAGATGCCATGTTTGCAGTGTTGACAAGATGAACATAAAAAATGGTATACAATACCGACAGGTTTTTGGGGTAAGAACATGCAACGTTAGAAAAACTTTATCCAAAACGTTTCAAAAACACAGTAGGCTTTTCAGCGAATACGAAAGTAGGCGGAACAGAAAGGATGTGAAGACATGAAATAGTCCTATCCTTGTAGTCGTAGAATTTAAGGTTTGTCAGCCCCTCGGCCTGGAAAATTCGTTCCATAGTCGGAAAACTTTTTGAAGATTAAGAAAAAAGCGCGGAGATTTAATATGTCGGAAGGAGAGGTGCAGGATGTAGTAGTAGTAGTAGTAGTGTAGTAGTATATAGTAGAGTGAGAATGAAGCAACTGAAGATCTTCCCTCTCAGATCCAACATTTTTTTGAAAAGCTTGTCCAAAGGGTGTTTTCTGTACCAAGGTATAAATCCGACAGGTTGTTAGGTAAGACACCTATGCAACGTTAGACAACTTTATTCCGAAAACGTTTCGCCTACACAGTAGGCTTCTAGTCGAATACAGAAAGTAGGCAGGAAACAGTAGAGATGTGGGAAGACGATGTAATCAGTCTCCGTCACCCTTTGTAGTCGTAGAAATTTGAGGTTGTCAGTCACTCGGCCTGGAGAGTTCGTTCCAATTGTCAGGAAAATATCTGAAATCAAGCCGACAGTGCACGGAGACTTAAATACTGTCGGAAGGGAGTTGTGCAGTGTTAGAGTAGTAGTAGTAGTGTAGTAGTTAGTAGTGAGAATGTAGCCACTGAAGAGGTCTGTCCCTCTCAGATCAAACACTTCGCACTTGCACAAAAGCTTGTCCAAGGTGTTTTTCTGTACAAAGATGTAATGCGTTGCAGTGTCTGTACAAGATGGAACATCAAAATGGTATACATTACCGACAGGGTGTTAAGGTATGACCTCTTATGCTTACAGTTAGTCTACTTGTGGCCTCGAAACGTTTCGGTCTACACAGTAGGAATTCTTCAGTCGAATACAGAAAGTAGGCAGGAACAGTAGAGATGTGAGACGATGTAATCAGTCCATCACCCTTGTAGCCGTTGAATTTGAGGTTGTTAGTCCCTCGGCCTGGAGAAGTTCAGTTCCATAGTCAGGAAACTATCTGATGTTATCAAAGCAAACAGTGCGGAAGAACTTTAAAATTTCTGTCGGATGGAGGAGTTGCAGAGTAGTAGTAGTAGTAGTAGTAGTAGTAGTAGTTAATTAGTTAGTGAGAATGTAGCCACTGAGAGGTCATGTCCCTCTCAGATCCAAAACTTTCTCACTTGAAAAAGCTTGTCCAAGTGGTGTTTTCTGTACCAAAATGTATGTGGTTGCAGTGTTGACAAGATGAACATCAAAATGGTAATAAAATACCGAACAGGTTGTTAGGTAAGACACATATGCAAACAGTTAGACAACTTTTTCCGAAACGTTTCGCCTACACATAGGCCTTCATCAGTCGAATACAGAAAGTAAGGCAGAGGAACAGTAGAGATGTGAAGACGGTTTAATCAGTCCTCATCCTTGTAGTCGTAGAATTTTGAGGTTGTAGTCCATCGGCCTGGAGAAGTTCATTCCATGTCATGAACTATCTGAAAGGATCAAAGCGACAGTGCGGAGAAGTAAATACTGTCGGAAGGAGAGGTGGGAGGTGAGTAGTAGCAGTGAGAATGTAGCCACTGGAGAGGTCATGTCGCTCTCAGATCCAACACTTCTCACATTGAAAAAGCTTGTTCAAAAAATGGGGTTTGGGTTTTCTGTACCAAGATGCCATGGGTGCAGTGTCTGACAAGTGAACATCTAAAATGTATAACAATACCTGACAGGTTGTTAGGTAAGACACATATGCAACAGTTTAGAAACTTTATTCCGGAAACGTTTCGCCTTACACAGTAGGTTTCTTCAGTCGGAATACAGAAAAGTTAGCGGAACAGTAGAGGAATGTGAAGACGATGTAATCATCCCATCATCCTTGTGTCGTTAGATTGAGGTTGTCAGTCCACGGCACTGGAGAAGTTCAGTTAATAGCAGGAACTATTTGAAGATTCAAGCGACAGTGCGGTGGACTTAAAATTACTGTCGGAAGGAAGAGGGCAAAGTAGTAGTTAGAGTAGTAGTAGTAGAAGTAGTGAGAATGTAGCACTGAGAGGTCCATGTCCCTCACAGATCCAACACGTCTCACTTGGAAAAGCTTGTCCAGGGTGTTTTCTGTAACAGATGCCATGTGTTGCAGTGGTCTGACAAGATGAACATCAAAATGGTATACAATACCGACAGGTTGTTAGGTTAAGACACTATATGCAAACAGTTATCAACTTTATTCATAAACGTTGTCGCCTAAACAGTAGGCCTTCTTCAGTCGAATACAGAAAGTAGGCCAGGAATCAGTAGAGATGTGACACGATGTAAATCAGTCCATCACCTTGTAGTAACTCGTTAGAATTTGAGGTTTTGCTCCAGAATCCCTCGGCCTGGAGAAGTTCAGTTCCATAGTCAGGAACTATCTGAAGACAAGCGACAGGGCGGAGACCTTAAATACTGTCGGAAGAGAGGTGCAGAGTAGTAGATAGTAGCAGTGAGAATTGAGAAATGTAGCATGAGAGGTCATGTCATTTCAGATCCAACACTTCTCATTGAAAAAGCTTTGTCCAAGGGTTGTTTTCTGTACCAACCATGCAATGGGTTGCCAGTGTCTTGACACGATTGTACATCAAAATGGTATACAATACGACAGGTTGTTAGGATAGATCATTTGCAACAGTTAGACACTTTATTCCGAAAAACCGTTTTTTTTTATTCGGCTACAAGTAGGCTTCTTCAGTCGAATACAGCTAAAGTAGGCAGAACGTTTAAGAGATGTGAAGACGATTGTAATAAGTCCATCATCCTGTTAGTCGTAGAATTTGAGGTTTGTCAGTCCCTCGGCCTGGAGAAGTTCAGTACCTAGTCAGGAACTATCTGAAGATCACAGCGACAGTGCAGAGGACTTAAATCCTTGTCGGAAGGAGAGGTGCAGAAGTCAGTTGTGTGTAGCTTGTGTAGTAGTGAGAATGTAGCCACTGAGAGGTCATGTCCCTCTCATACCCAGATCCAACACTTTCACTTGAAAAGCTTGCCAAGATATGTTTTCTGTTACCAAGTGGCCAATGTGTTGGAGTGCTCTGACAAGATGAACATCAAAATGGTATACAATACCGACAGGTTGTTAGGTAAGCACATATGCAAACAGTTAGACAACTTTTATTCCGAAACGTTTCGCCACACAGTAGGCTCTTCAGTCGAATACAGAAAGTAGGCAGGAACATAGAGAGGTGAAGACGGATTGTAATCAGTCCATTCATCCTTGTAGTCGTAGTAATTTGAGGTTGCTAAGGTCCCTCGGTTGGAGTGAAGAGTACGTTTCATAAGTCAGGAACTATCTGATGATCAAGCGACAGTGCGCGAGACTTAAATACTTGTCGGAAGGAGGTGTGCAGAGTAGTAGTAGTAGCAGTGAAGAATGTAGCCACTGAGAGGTCATGTCCCTTCTGATCCACACTTCTCACTGCAAAAGTTGTCCAAGGTGTTTTTCTGTACCAAGATCCCATGTGTTGCAGTTGTCTGAAAAGCATGAACATCAAAATGGTATACAATACGACAGGTTGTTAGGTAAGACACATATGCAACAGTTAGACAACTTTATTCGGAAACGTTTCGCCTACAACAGTAGGCTTCTTCAAGTCGAATACAGAAAGTAGGCAGGAACAGTAGAGATGTTGAAGGCGATGTAATAAGTCCATCATCCTTGTAGTCGTTGAATTTGATGTGTGTTCGTCCCTTGGCCTGGGAGAAGTTCAATTCCATAGTCAGAAACTATCTGAAGATCAGCGACAGGCAGAAGAGACTTAAATCCTGTCGGAAGGAGAGTGCAGAAGAGTAGTAGTAGTAGTAGTAGTAGTAAGTAGTAGTGAGATGGAGCCACTGAGAGGTCATGTCCTCTCAGATCCAACACTTCTCACTTGGAAAAAGCTTTGTTCCAAAGGTGTTTTTCTCTGTACCAAGATGCCATGTGTTGGCAGCAACTTTGTCTGACGATGAAACATCAAAATGGTATATACAATACGAACGTTGTTAGTTAAGAAAATATGCAACAGTTAGACAACTTTTATTCCGAAACGGTTTCGCCTACACAGTAGGCTCATTCAGTCGATACAGAAAATAGGAGGAACAGTAGAGAGATGTGAAGACGATGTAATCAGCCCATCATCCTTGTCAGTCGTAGAATTTGAGGTTGTCAGTCCCTCGGACTGAGAAGTTCAGTTCTAGTCAGGAATATATGAAAGATCAAAGCGACGTGCGGAGGACTTACTTAAACTACTGTACGGGGAGGAGGTGCAGAGTAGTAGTAGTAGTAGTAGTAGTAGTAGTAGTAGTAGTAGTAAGTAAGTAGTGAGGATGTAGACACTGTGAGGTCATGTCTCTCAGATCCAACACTTCTCATTGAAAAGCTCGTCACAAGTTGTTTTCTGTACCAACATTGCCATGTGTTGCAGTGTCTGACAAGATGAACATCAAAATGGTATACAATACCGACAGGTTGTTAGGTAAGACCATATGCAACAGTTAGACAAAAACTTTATTCCGAAACGTTTCGGCCTACACAGTAGGCTTCTTCAGTCGAACACAGAATGTAGCAGGAACACTAGAGATGTGAAGACGATGTAATCAAGTCCATCATCCTATGTAGTTCTAGAATTTGAGGTTTGTCAGTGTCTCGGCCTGGGCAGGAAGTTCAGTTCCATAGTCAGGAACTTATCTGGAAGATCAAAAGGCGACAGTGCAGATTTTTTTACACGAGGAGACTTAAACCTGTCGGAAGGGAGAAGGTGCAGGTTAAGTTAGTAGTAGTAGTTGTAGTAGTAGTAGTGAGATGTAGCCCACTGAGAGGTCATGTCCCTCTCAGATCCCAAAGTTCTCACTTGAAAAAGCTGTCCAAGGTGTTTTCTGTACAAGATGCCATTGTTGGAGTGTCGGGACAAGATGAACATCAAAATGGTTATACAATACCGACAGGTTGTAGGTAAGACACATATTGCAACAGTTTTTGACAACTTATTCCGAAACTGTTTCGCCTACACAGTAGGCTCCTTCAGTAGAATACAGGAAAGTAGGCATGGAACAGTAGAGATGTGAAGACGATGGTAATCAGTCATCATCCTTGTAAGTCGTAGAATTGAGTTTGTCAGTCCCTCGGTGGAGAAGTTCAGTTCCATAGTCAGGAATATCTGAAGATCAAGCAACAGTGCGGAGACTTAAATACTGTCGGAAGGAGAGTTGCAGAGTATAGTAGTAGTAGTAGTGTAGTGAGAATGTAGCCACTGAGAGGTATGTCCCTCTCAGATCACACTCTCACTTGAAAATGCTGACCAAGGTGTTTTTCTGTCCAAGATGCCATGTGTTTGCAGTGTCGACAGAGGAACATCAATGGTTATTACAATACCGACCAGGTTGTTAGTAAGAACACAGCAACCAGTCTAGACAACTTTATTCCGAAACGTTTCGAAAACACAGTAGGCTTTCTTCATGTCGAATACAGAAAAGTAGGCAGGGAACAGTAGAGAGTGAAGACGATGTAATCAGTCCATCATCCTTGTAGTCGTAGAATTTGAGGTTGTCAGTCCCTCGGCTGGAGATAGTTCAGTTCCATATTCAGTGAAACTATTGAGATCAAGCGACAGTGCGGAGACTTTAAATACTGTCGGAAGGAGGAGGTGCAGATTAGTAGTAGTAGTAGTAGTGAGGAATGTAGCCACTGGAGGTCATGTCCACTCTCGATCCAACACTTCTCATTTGAAAAGCTTGTCAAGATGTTTTTCTGTACCAAGATGCCATGTGTTGCAGTGTCTGACAGATGGAACATCAAAATGGTATAACAATACCGACCAGGTTGTTAGGTAGACACATATGCACAGTTTAGACAACTTTATTCCGAAACGTTTCGCCTACACAGTAGGCTTCTTCGTCGAATACAGAAAGTAAGGCAGGAACAGTAGAGATTTGAACAGACGATGAAATCAGTCCATCACCCTTGTAGTCGTTGAATTTGAGGTTGTCTGTCCCTCGGCCTGGAGAAGTCAGTCGTTCCATGTCAGGAACTATCTGAAGGATCAAGCGACAGGCGGAGACTTAAAGTACTGTCGGAAGGGGAGGGGTGCAGAGTAGTAGTAAGTAGTAGGGAGTAGTAGTTGTAAGTAGCAGTGAGAATGTAGACAACTGAGAGGTCAGTCCCTCCTCAGATTCCAAACACTTCTCACTTGAAAAGCTTGTTCCAAGGTGTTTTCTGTACCAAGATGCCATGTGTTGCAGTGTCTGACAAGATGAACATCCAAAAATGTATACAATACCGGACAGGGTTGTTAGGTATAAGACACATATTCAACAGTTAGACAACTTTATTCGAAAACGGTTTCGCCTACACAGTACGCTTTTCTTCAGTCGATACTAGAAAGTAAGGCAGGAAACAGTAGAGATGTGAAGACGATGTAATAGTCCATCATCCTCGTAGTCGTTAGATTTGAGGTTGGCAGTCCCTCGGGCTGGAGAAGTTCAGTTCCATAGTCATTGGAACTATCTGAAGATCAAGGACAGTGCAGAGACTTAAATACTGTCGGAAGGAGAGGTGCAGGAGTAGTGAGTAGTAGTAGTAGTAGTAGTAGTGAGAATTGTAGCCACTGAGAGGTAATGTCCCTCTTAAGATCCAACACTTCTCACTGAAAAGCTTGTCCAAGGTGTTTTCTGTACCAAGATGACCATGTGTTGCAGTGTCTGACAAGATGAACCATCAAAAATGGTATACAAATACCGACAGGTTGTTAGGTAAGACACATATGCAACAGTTAGACAACTTTATTCCGAACGTTCCGCATAACTCAGTTGGGCTTTTCAGTCGAATACAGAAAGTAGGCAGGATCAGTAGAGATGTGAAGCGATGTAATCAGTCCATATCTTTGTAGTGTAGATTTGTGGTTGTCAGTCCCTCGGCTTGCAGAAGTTCAGTTCCATAGTCAGGAAACTATCTGAAGGATCATAAGGCAACAGTCGGAGACTTAAATACCTGTCGGAAACAGGAGAGGTGCCAGAGTAGTAGTAGTAGTAGTAGTAGTATTGAGAATGTAGCCCACTGAGAGGTCATTGTCCCTCTCAGATCCAACACTCTTCACTTGAAAAGCTTGTGTCCAAGGTGTTTTCTGTACCAAGTGGCCATGTGTTGCGTGTCTGACAAGATGAACATCCAGAAATGGTATACAATACGACAGGTTGTTAGGTAAGACACATATGCATACAGTTAGACAACTTTATTCGAAAACGTTTCGCCCTACACACAGGAGGCTCCTTCAGTCGAATACAGGAAAGTAGGCAGGAACAGTAGAGATGTTGAGACGATGTAATCAGATTCATCACCCTTGTAGGTCGTAGAATTGAGGTTGTCAGTCCCTCGGCCTGGAGAAGTTAGTTCCATAGTCTGGAACTATCTGAAGATCAAGCGACAGTGCGGGAGACTTTATATCTGTCGGAAGGAGAGGTGCAGAGTAGTAGTAGTGGCAGTTGAGAATGTAGCCACTGAGAGGTCATGTCCCTCGATCCCAACACTTCTTCACTTTGAAAAGCTTTTGTCCAAGGAGTTTCTGTTACAAGATGCCATGTGTTGCAGTGTCTGGACAAGATGAACATCAAAATGGTATACAATACCGACAGGTTGTTAGGTAAGACACATATGCAACTGTTAGCAACTTTATTCGAAAACGTTTCGCCTACACAGTAGGCTTTCTTCAGTCGAATACAGGAAAGTAGGCAGGAAACAGTAGAGATGTGAAGACGATGTAATCAGCCATTCATCCTTTTGTAGTCGTAGAAATTTGAGGTTGTCAGATCCCTCGGCCTTGAGAGTTAGTTCCATAGTCAGGAACTACCTGAGATCAAGCGACAGTGCGGTTGTGATAAATACTGTCGGAAGGAGAGTAGTAGTTAGTAGTAGTAGTAGTAGTAGTAGTAGTAGTAGTAGTAGTAGAAGAAGTAGTGAGATGTAGCCATGAGAGGTCATGTCCCTCTCCGTAAGATCCAAACACTTCTCATATTGAAAAGCTTGTCCAAGGTGTTTTTCTGACCCAGATGCCATGTGTTGCAGTGTCTGACAAGATGAAACATTCAAAATGGTATACAATACGACAGGGTTGTTAGGTAAGACACATATGCAACAGTTAGACAACTTTAATTTCCGAAAACGTTTTTTCGCCTACACAGAGGCTTCTTCAGTCGAATACAGAAAGTAGGGAGGAACAGTAGAGATGTGAAGACGATGTAATCAGTCCGTCACCCTTGTAGTCGTAGAATTTGAGGTTGTCAGTCCCTCGGTCGGCTGGAAGAAGGTCAGTTCCATGTCAGGAATATCTGAGATCAAGCGACAGTGCGGAGACTTAAATACTGTCGGAAGGAGAGGTGCAGAGTAGTAGTAGTAGAAGTAGTAGCAGTGAGAATGTAGCCACTGAGAGGTTCATGTCCTCTCAGATCCAACCCTTCCTCACTTGAAAAGCTGTCCAAGGTGTTTTCTGCTACCAAGATCCATGTGTTGGAGTGTCTGACAGGATGAACATCAAAATGGTATACAATACCGACAGGTTGTTAGGTAAGACACATATGCAACAGTTTAGACAACTTTATTCCGAAACGTTTCGCTCACAGTAGGCTTCTTAGTCGATACAGAAAGTAGGCAGGAACAGTAGGAGATGAAGACGATGTATCGTCCATCATCCTGTAGTAGTAGAATTTGAGGTTGTCAGTCCCTCGGCCTGGAGAAGTTCAGTTCATAAGTCAGGAACTATCTGAAGATTAAGTGACAGTGCTGGAGACTCTAAATACTGTTGGAAGAGAGGTGCAGAGTAGTAGTAGTAGTAGTAGTTAGTATTGAGAGTGCCACTGAGAGGTCATGTCCCTCTCAGATCAACACTTCTCAATTGAAAAGCTTGTCCAGGTGTTTTCTGCCTACACGATGCCATGTGTTGCAGTGTTGACAAAGATGAACATCAAAATGGTATACAACACCGACATTGTTGTTAGGTAAGACACATATGCCAAACAGTTAGACACTACTTTATTCCGAAACGCGTTTGCCTACACAGTAGCTTTCAGTCGAATAAGAAAGTAGGCAGGAACAGAGAGATGTGAAGACGATGCAATCAGTCCATCACCTTGTAGGTCTAGAATTTGAGTTGTCAGTCCTCGGCCTGGAGAAGTTCAGTTCCATAGTCAGGAACTATCTGAAGATCAAGCGACAGTGCGGAGACTTAAATACTGTGGAAGGGAGGTGCAGAGTAGTAGTAGTAGTAGTCGTAAGTAGCAGTGAGAATGTAGCCACTGAGAGGGATCATGTCCCTCTCCGATCCAACACTTGTCTCACTTGGAAAGCTTGTCCAAGGTGTTTTCTGTCCAAGATGCCATGTGTTGCAGTGCCTGACGATGACATCAAAATGGTATACATACCGACAGGTGTTAGGTAAGACCTTATGCAACAATAGACAACTTTATTCCGGAAACCGTTTCGCCTACACGTAGGTCTTTCAGTCGAATTACAGAAAGTAGGCAGGAACAGTAAAGATGTGAAGACGATTGTAATCAGTCCATTCATCCTTGTGTCGTAGAATTTGAGAGTTCGTTCAGTCCCTCGGCCTTGGAGAAGTTCAAGTTCCATAGTCAGGAACTTTGAAGATTAGCAAGAGTGCGGGGAGGACTTAAATACTGTCGGAAGGAGAGGTGCAGAGTAGTAGTAGTAGTAGTAGTAGTAGTAGTAGTAGTAGTAGTAGTAGTAGTGTAGTAGTAGTAGTAGTAGTAGTAGCAGTGAGGAATGTAGCCACTGAGAGGTCATTGTCCTCTCAGATCCAAACACTTCTCAATTGAAAAAAGCTTGTCCAAGGTGTTTTCTGTACCAAGATTCCATGTTTGGGTTGCAGTGTTGACCAAGATGAACATCAAAATGTTATACAATACCGACAGATGGTGAAGGACCAGTAATCAGTCCGTCACCCTTGTAGTCGTAGAGATTTGAGGTTGTCAGTCCCTCGGCCTGGAAGAAGTTCAGTTCCATAGTCAGGAACTATCTGAAAGATCAAGCGACAGTGCGGGACTTAAATACTGTCGGGAAGGAGGGTGCAGAGTAGTGTAGTAGTAGCAGTTGAGAATGTAGCCCACTTGAGAGGTCATGTCCCTCTCAGATCCAACACTTCCACTTGAAAGAGCTTTTGTTCTCCAAGGTGTATTCTGTACTAAGATGCCATGTGTTTGCTTTGTTCGACAAGATGAACATCAAATCATGGTATACAATAACGACACGGTTGTTAGGTAAGACTCCTTATGACAGTTAGACAATTTATTCGAAACGTTTCGCCTACACAGTAGGCTTCTTTCAAGTTCGAATACAGAAAGTAGGCAGGAAACAGTAGAGATGTGAAGACGATGTAATCAGTCGTCACCCTTGTGTAGTCGTAGAATTTGAGTTGTCAGTCCTCGGCTGGAGAGAAGGAGAAGTTCAGTTCCATGTCAGGAAATCAGGTAACTCTCTGAAGATAAAGCAACAGTGCGGATGATTATAATACTGTCGGAAGGAGAGGTGCACCAGGTAGTAGTAGTATGTAGTAGTAGTTAGTGTAGAATGTAGCCACTGAGTGGTCATGTCCCTCTCAGTATCCAAAACTTCTCACTAGCAAACTTGTCCAGGTGTTTTTCTGTACCAAGTGCCATGCGTTGCAGTGTCTGACAAGCATGAACATCAAATGGGATACAATAACGCAGGTTGTTAGGTATTAAGACACATATGCAAACAGGTTAGGACAACTTTATTTCCGAAACGTTTCGTCTACACAGTAGGATTCTTCAGTCTCGAATACAGAAAGTAGGCGGAACAGCAGAGATGTGAAGGACGATTGTAATCAGTCATCTACCTTGTAGCCGTAAGAATTTGAGGTTGTTAGTCCCTCGGCCTGGAGAAGGTTCAGTTCAATAGTCAGGAACCTATCTGAAGATCAGGCAAACAGTGCGGAGATTAAATACTATCGGAAGGAGAGGTGCAGAGTAGTAGTAGTAGTGTAGTAGTAGTAGTAGTAGTGAGGAATGTAGCCACTGAGAGGTCATGTCCCCTCAGGATTCAACACTTCTCCTGAAAAGCGTGTCCAAGGTGTTTTCGGTGCAAGATGCCATGGTGTTTGCAGTGTCTGACCAAGATGAACATCAAAATGGTATACAATACGAAGGTTGCTAGATAAGACACATATGCAACAGTTAGACAACTTTATCCGAAACGTTTCGCTACACAGTAGTCTTTCTTCAGTCGAATACAGAAAGTAGCAGGAACAGTAGAGATGTGAAGACGATGTAATAAGGTCCATTCATCCTGTAGTCGTAGAATTTGAGGTTTGTGTCTCCGGCCTCTGAAGCTTAGTTCCATAGTCAGGTAACATATCTGAAGATTAAAGCGACAGTGCGGGGAGGGACTTAAATTACTGTTGGAAGGAGAGGTGCAGAGTAGTAGTCGTAGTAGTAGTTGTAGTAGTAGTTGTAGTATAGTTGTAGTAGTAGTGAGAATGTGCCGCACTGCGAGAGGTCACTTGTCCCATCTAGATCCAACACTTCTCACTTGAAAAGCTTGTCCAAGGTGTTTTCTGTACCAAGATGCATGTGTTGCAGTGTCTGACAAGATGAACATCCAAAATGGTATACAAATACCGACAGGTTGTTAGGTAAGACACATATGAACAGTTAGACAATCTTTATTCGAAACGTTCGCTACCACAGTAGGCTTCTTCAGTCGAAATACAGAAAGTAGGCGGGAAACAGTAGAGATGTGAAGACGATTGTAATCAGTTCATCATCCTGTAGTCGTAGAATTTGAAGTTGTCACCCCCCCAGTCCCTCGGCCTGGAGAAGTTTCAGTTCCATAGTCAGGAAACTATCTGAATGATCAAAGCGACAGTGCGGAGACTTAAATACTGTCGGAAGGAGAGGTGCAGAGTACAGAAGTAGTAGTAGTAGCAGTGAGAATGTAGCCACTTAGAGGGTCATGTCCCTCTCAGATCCACACTTCTCACTTAAAAGTTGTCCAAGGTGTTTTTCTGTCCAAGATGGGACCATGTGTTGATGTGTCTGACAAGATGACAATCAAAATGGTATACAATACCGACAGGTTGTTAGTAAGACACATATGACAGTTAGACAACTTTTATTCCGAAACGTTTCGCCTACACGTAGGCTCTTCAGCGAATACAGAAAATTGGCAGGAACAGTTAGAGATGTGAAGACGATGTTAATCAGCCCATCATCCTTGTAGTCGTAGATCTGGGTTGTCAGTTCCTTGCCTGGAGTAAGTTCAGTTCCATAGTCAGGAACTATCTGAAGATCAAGCGACTAGTGCAGAGACTTAAATCCTGTCGGAAGGAGAGGTGCAGAGTAGTAGTAGTAGTAGTAGTAGTAGTAGTGAGAATGTAGCCACTGAGAGGTCATGTCCCTCTCAATCCAACACTTCTCACTTGGAAAAGCTTGTCCAAAGGTGTTTTCTGTACACAAGATGCATGTGTTGGAGTGTCTGACAAGATGAACATCAAAATGGTATACAATACCGACAGGTTGTTAGGTAAGACACATATGCAACAGTTAGACAACTTTATTCCGAAACGTTTCGCCTACACAGTAGGCTCCTTCAGTCGAATACAGAAAGTAGGCAGGAACAGTAGAGATGTGAAGACGATGTAATCACTCCATCATCCTTGTAGTCGTAGAATTTGAGGTTGTCAGTCCCTCGGCCTGGAGATAGTTTCAGTTCATAGTCAGGAACTACTGAAGATCAAAGCAGCGAACAGTGCGGAGACTTAAATCTGTCGGAAGGAGAGTGTGCAGAGTAGTAGTAGTAAGTATAGTTAGCATAGTAGTAGTAGTGTAGTATAGTAGTGAGAATGTTGACCTGAGCCCCACCGGTCATGGTCGCCCTCTCAGATCCAACACTTCTCACTGAAAAGCTCGTTCCAAAGGTGTTTTCTGTACCAACATGCCATGTGTGCAGTGTCTGACAAGATGAAACATCCAAAATGGATATACAATACCGACAGGGTTGTTAGGTAAGACACATGCAACAAGTTAGACAACTTATTCCGAACGTTTTTCGAAAACAGTAGGCTTCTTCAGTCGAATACTGAAAGTAGGAGGAACAGTCGAGATGTGAAGACGATGTAAATCAGTCCATCATCCTTGTAGTCGTAGCATTTGAGGTTGTCAGATCCCTCGGCCTGGAGGGGAAGTTCAGTTCATAGTCCAGGAACTATCGAAGATTAAGCAAAACAGTGCGGAGCGTAAATTACGTCGGAAGGAGAGGTGCAGAGTAGTAGTAGTAGTTAGTAAGTAGTAGTGTAGTAGTAGTGAGGAATGAAGCAACTGAGAGATCATGTCCCCTCCAGATCCAACACTTCCTCATTGAAAAGCTTCGTCAGTGTTTTCTGTACCAAGATGCCTGTGTTGCAGTGTTCGACAAGATGAACATCAAAATGGTATACAATAACCGGACAGTGTTGTTAGGTAAGACACATATGTCTCAACAGTTAGACAACTTTATTCCGAAACGTTTCGCCTACACAGTAGGCTTCTTCAGTCGATACAGAAAGTAGGGAGGAAACAGTAGAGATGTGAGAAGACGATGTTTAATCAGTCCGTCACCCTTGTGTCGTAGAATTTGAGGTTGTCAGTCCTCGGCCTGGAGGAAGTTCAGTTCCATAGTCAGGAACTATCTGAAGATTCAAGCGACAGTGCGGAGAGAGCTTAAATACTGTCGGAAGGAGAGGTGTGCAGAGGAGTAGTAGTAGTAGTAGTAGTATGCAGCGAGAATGTAGCCACTGAGAGGTCATGTTCCCTTCTCAGATCCAACATTCTCCCCCCCCCCTCCCCTCCCTCCCCCCCCCCCCCCCCCCCACTTGAAAGCTTTTGTCCAAGGTTGTTTTCGTACCAGGCATTGTGTTGCGTGTCTGACAAGATGAACATCAAAATGGTATACCAATACCGAACAGGTTGTTAGTAAAACGACATATGCAAGCGTTAGACAACTTTATTGTCAATAACGGTTTCGCTACACAGTAGGCTTCTTCTGGTCGAATACGAAGTAAGGAGGACAGTAGAGTGTGAAGACGATTTTGTAATCAGTTCCGTTCACCCTTGTAGTCGTAGAATTTGAGGTTTTGTCAGTCCCTCGGCATGGAGAAGTTCAGTTTCTAGTCAGGAAACTATCTGAAGATCCAGCGACAGTGCGGAGACTTAAATACTGTCGGAAAGGAGAGGTGCTCAGAGTAGTAGGTAGTCAGTAGTTAGTAGCCAGTGAGAATGTAGCCACTGAGAGGTCATGGTCCTTCAGATTTCAACATTCTCACTTAGAAAAGCCCTTGTCCAAGGTGTTTTCTGTGTGCCCCCCCCCCCCCCCCCCCCCCCGCCGCCCTCTACCAAGATGCCATGTGTTGCAGTGTCTGACAATTAATAATTATGATGAACAATCAAAATGGTATACAATACGACGGTTGCTAGATAAGAAACAATATGCAAACATTAGGACAACTTTATTCCGAAAACGTTTCGCTAACAGTTAGGCTTCTTCAGTCGAATACAGAAAGTAGGCAGGAACAGTGAGAGTGAAGACGATGTATCAGTCCATCATCCTTGTAGTCGTAGAATTTGAGGTGTCAGTCCCTCGGCCGCTAGAAGGTTCAGTTCCATAGTCAGGAAACTATCTGGAAGTCAAGCCGACAGTGCGGAGACTTAAATACTGTCGGAAGAGAGGGTGCAGAGTAGTAGTAGTAGCAGTGAGACATGTAGCCACTGAGAGGTCAGTCCCTCTCAGGATCCAACACTTCGCACTTGAAAAGCTTGTCCAATGTGTTTCTGTACTTAGATGCATTGTGTACTGTTTGCTTTGTTGACAAGATGACATCAAAAATGGTATACTAATAATACCGACAGGTTGTTAGGTAAGACACTCTATTGGCCAAACAGTTAGACAACTTTATTCCGAACGTTTCGCTACACAGTAGGCTTCTTCAGTCGAATACAGAAAGTAGGCAGGAACAGTAGAGATGTGAAGACGATGTGAATCAGTTCAGTCACCCTTGTTAGTGTAGAATTGAGGATGTCAGTCCCTCGGCCTGGAGAAGTTCAGTTCCATAGTCAGGAACTATCTGAAGATCAAGCGACAGTGCGGAGCGAGGGACTTAAATACTGTCGGAAGGAGAGGGCAGAGTAGTAGTAGTAGTATAGTAGTAGTAGTGAGAATGTAGCCACTGAGAGGTCATGTCCCTCTCAGATCGACAACTTCTCACTTGCAAAAGGCTTGTCAAGGTCGTTTCTGTACCAAGGATGCCAATGCGTTGCAGTGTCTGACAAGATGAACATCAAAATGGTATACAATACCGACAGGTTGTTAGGTAAGACACATATGCAACAGTTAGACACAACTTTATCCGAAACGTTTCGTCTACACAGTAGGGATTTTCAGTCGAATACAGAAAGTAGGCAGAAAAAGTAGAGATGTGAAGACGATGTAAATCAGTCCATCACCCTTGTAGCAGTAGATAGACTTGAGGTTGTTAGTCCCTCGGCCTGGAGAAGAAGTCAGTTCATAGGTCAGGAAAAACTATCTGCAGATCAAGCACAGTGCGGAGACTTAAATTACTGTCGGAAGGAGAGGTGCAGAGTAGTAGTAGTAGTAGTAGTATTAGTAGTAGTAGTGAGATGTAGCCACTGAGAGGTCGGGCCCGCTCATCATGTTCCCTGAGATCAAACACTTCTCACTTTGAAAAAGCTTTGTCCAAGGTGTTTCTGTCAACATGCATGTGTTGCAGATGTTGTCTGGACAGATGAACATCAAAATGGTATAAAATACCGGACAGGTTGTTAGGTAAGAACATATGCAAACAGTTAGACACTTTATCCGAATCGTTTCGCCTACACAGTGGCTTTCTTCAGTCGAATACAGAAAGTAGGCAGGCAACAGTTAGATATGTGAAGACGGTTTTATCAGTTCCATCATCCTTGTAGTGTAGAATTTGAGGTTGTCAGTCCCTCTGGCCTGGAGGAAGTTCAGTTCCATAGTCATGAACTATCTGAAGATCAAGCGACTCAGTGCGGGAGACTTAAATACTGTCGGAAGGGGAGGTGCAGAGTAGTAGTAGTAGTAATAGTAGTAGTAGTGAGTAGGGGAATGTAGCCACTGAGAGGTCATGTCCTCTAAGATCAACACTTCTCACTTGAAAAGCTTGCCAAGGGTGTTTTCTGTACCAAGATGCCATTGTGTTGCAGTGTCTGACTAAGATGAACATCAAAATGTATCCAATTACGGACAGGTTGTTAAGGTAGACACATATGCAACAGTTAGACAACATTATTCGAAACGTTTCGCCTACACAGTAGGTTCTTCAGTCGAATACAGAAAGTAGGCGGGAACAGTAGAGATGTGAAGACGATGTAATCAGTTCATCATCCTTGTAGTCGTAGAATTTGAGGTTGTCAGTCCCTCGGCCTGGAGAAGTTCAGTTCCATAGTCAGGAACTATCTGAAGATCAAGCGACAGTGCGGAGACTTAAATACTGTCGGAAGGAGAGGTGCAGAGTAGTAGTAGTAGCAGTGAGAATGTAGCCACTGAGAGGTCATGTCCCTCTCAGATCCAACACTTCTCACTTGAAAAGCTTGTCCAAGGTGTTTTCTGTACTAAGATGCCATGTGTTGCTTTGTCTGACAAGATGAACATCAAAATGGTATACAATACCGACAGGTTGTTAGGTAAGACACCTATGCAACAGTTAGACAACTTTATTCCGAAACGTTTCGCCTACACAGTAGGCTTCTTCAGTCGAATACAGAAAGTAGGCAGGAAACAGTAGAGATGTGGGAAGACGATGTAATCAGTCTCCGTCACCCTTTGTAGTCGTAGAAATTTGAGGTTGTCAGTCACTCGGCCTGGAGAGTTCGTTCCAATTGTCAGGAAAATATCTGAAATCAAGCCGACAGTGCACGGAGACTTAAATACTGTCGGAAGGGAGTTGTGCAGTGTTAGAGTAGTAGTAGTAGTGTAGTAGTTAGTAGTGAGAATGTAGCCACTGAAGAGGTCTGTCCCTCTCAGATCAAACACTTCGCACTTGCACAAAAGCTTGTCCAAGGTGTTTTTCTGTACAAAGATGTAATGCGTTGCAGTGTCTGTACAAGATGGAACATCAAAATGGTATACATTACCGACAGGGTGTTAAGGTATGACCTCTTATGCTTACAGTTAGTCTACTTGTGGCCTCGAAACGTTTCGGTCTACACAGTAGGAATTCTTCAGTCGAATACAGAAAGTAGGCAGGAACAGTAGAGATGTGAGACGATGTAATCAGTCCATCACCCTTGTAGCCGTTGAATTTGAGGTTGTTAGTCCCTCGGCCTGGAGAAGTTCAGTTCCATAGTCAGGAAACTATCTGATGTTATCAAAGCAAACAGTGCGGAAGAACTTTAAAATTTCTGTCGGATGGAGGAGTTGCAGAGTAGTAGTAGTAGTAGTAGTAGTAGTAGTAGTTAATTAGTTAGTGAGAATGTAGCCACTGAGAGGTCATGTCCCTCTCAGATCCAAAACTTTCTCACTTGAAAAAGCTTGTCCAAGTGGTGTTTTCTGTACCAAAATGTATGTGGTTGCAGTGTTGACAAGATGAACATCAAAATGGTAATAAAATACCGAACAGGTTGTTAGGTAAGACACATATGCAAACAGTTAGACAACTTTTTCCGAAACGTTTCGCCTACACATAGGCCTTCATCAGTCGAATACAGAAAGTAAGGCAGAGGAACAGTAGAGATGTGAAGACGGTTTAATCAGTCCTCATCCTTGTAGTCGTAGAATTTTGAGGTTGTAGTCCATCGGCCTGGAGAAGTTCATTCCATGTCATGAACTATCTGAAAGGATCAAAGCGACAGTGCGGAGAAGTAAATACTGTCGGAAGGAGAGGTGGGAGGTGAGTAGTAGCAGTGAGAATGTAGCCACTGGAGAGGTCATGTCGCTCTCAGATCCAACACTTCTCACATTGAAAAAGCTTGTTCAAAAAATGGGGTTTGGGTTTTCTGTACCAAGATGCCATGGGTGCAGTGTCTGACAAGTGAACATCTAAAATGTATAACAATACCTGACAGGTTGTTAGGTAAGACACATATGCAACAGTTTAGAAACTTTATTCCGGAAACGTTTCGCCTTACACAGTAGGTTTCTTCAGTCGGAATACAGAAAAGTTAGCGGAACAGTAGAGGAATGTGAAGACGATGTAATCATCCCATCATCCTTGTGTCGTTAGATTGAGGTTGTCAGTCCACGGCACTGGAGAAGTTCAGTTAATAGCAGGAACTATTTGAAGATTCAAGCGACAGTGCGGTGGACTTAAAATTACTGTCGGAAGGAAGAGGGCAAAGTAGTAGTTAGAGTAGTAGTAGTAGAAGTAGTGAGAATGTAGCACTGAGAGGTCCATGTCCCTCACAGATCCAACACGTCTCACTTGGAAAAGCTTGTCCAGGGTGTTTTCTGTAACAGATGCCATGTGTTGCAGTGGTCTGACAAGATGAACATCAAAATGGTATACAATACCGACAGGTTGTTAGGTTAAGACACTATATGCAAACAGTTATCAACTTTATTCATAAACGTTGTCGCCTAAACAGTAGGCCTTCTTCAGTCGAATACAGAAAGTAGGCCAGGAATCAGTAGAGATGTGACACGATGTAAATCAGTCCATCACCTTGTAGTAACTCGTTAGAATTTGAGGTTTTGCTCCAGAATCCCTCGGCCTGGAGAAGTTCAGTTCCATAGTCAGGAACTATCTGAAGACAAGCGACAGGGCGGAGACCTTAAATACTGTCGGAAGAGAGGTGCAGAGTAGTAGATAGTAGCAGTGAGAATTGAGAAATGTAGCATGAGAGGTCATGTCATTTCAGATCCAACACTTCTCATTGAAAAAGCTTTGTCCAAGGGTTGTTTTCTGTACCAACCATGCAATGGGTTGCCAGTGTCTTGACACGATTGTACATCAAAATGGTATACAATACGACAGGTTGTTAGGATAGATCATTTGCAACAGTTAGACACTTTATTCCGAAAAACCGTTTTTTTTTATTCGGCTACAAGTAGGCTTCTTCAGTCGAATACAGCTAAAGTAGGCAGAACGTTTAAGAGATGTGAAGACGATTGTAATAAGTCCATCATCCTGTTAGTCGTAGAATTTGAGGTTTGTCAGTCCCTCGGCCTGGAGAAGTTCAGTACCTAGTCAGGAACTATCTGAAGATCACAGCGACAGTGCAGAGGACTTAAATCCTTGTCGGAAGGAGAGGTGCAGAAGTCAGTTGTGTGTAGCTTGTGTAGTAGTGAGAATGTAGCCACTGAGAGGTCATGTCCCTCTCATACCCAGATCCAACACTTTCACTTGAAAAGCTTGCCAAGATATGTTTTCTGTTACCAAGTGGCCAATGTGTTGGAGTGCTCTGACAAGATGAACATCAAAATGGTATACAATACCGACAGGTTGTTAGGTAAGCACATATGCAAACAGTTAGACAACTTTTATTCCGAAACGTTTCGCCACACAGTAGGCTCTTCAGTCGAATACAGAAAGTAGGCAGGAACATAGAGAGGTGAAGACGGATTGTAATCAGTCCATTCATCCTTGTAGTCGTAGTAATTTGAGGTTGCTAAGGTCCCTCGGTTGGAGTGAAGAGTACGTTTCATAAGTCAGGAACTATCTGATGATCAAGCGACAGTGCGCGAGACTTAAATACTTGTCGGAAGGAGGTGTGCAGAGTAGTAGTAGTAGCAGTGAAGAATGTAGCCACTGAGAGGTCATGTCCCTTCTGATCCACACTTCTCACTGCAAAAGTTGTCCAAGGTGTTTTTCTGTACCAAGATCCCATGTGTTGCAGTTGTCTGAAAAGCATGAACATCAAAATGGTATACAATACGACAGGTTGTTAGGTAAGACACATATGCAACAGTTAGACAACTTTATTCGGAAACGTTTCGCCTACAACAGTAGGCTTCTTCAAGTCGAATACAGAAAGTAGGCAGGAACAGTAGAGATGTTGAAGGCGATGTAATAAGTCCATCATCCTTGTAGTCGTTGAATTTGATGTGTGTTCGTCCCTTGGCCTGGGAGAAGTTCAATTCCATAGTCAGAAACTATCTGAAGATCAGCGACAGGCAGAAGAGACTTAAATCCTGTCGGAAGGAGAGTGCAGAAGAGTAGTAGTAGTAGTAGTAGTAGTAAGTAGTAGTGAGATGGAGCCACTGAGAGGTCATGTCCTCTCAGATCCAACACTTCTCACTTGGAAAAAGCTTTGTTCCAAAGGTGTTTTTCTCTGTACCAAGATGCCATGTGTTGGCAGCAACTTTGTCTGACGATGAAACATCAAAATGGTATATACAATACGAACGTTGTTAGTTAAGAAAATATGCAACAGTTAGACAACTTTTATTCCGAAACGGTTTCGCCTACACAGTAGGCTCATTCAGTCGATACAGAAAATAGGAGGAACAGTAGAGAGATGTGAAGACGATGTAATCAGCCCATCATCCTTGTCAGTCGTAGAATTTGAGGTTGTCAGTCCCTCGGACTGAGAAGTTCAGTTCTAGTCAGGAATATATGAAAGATCAAAGCGACGTGCGGAGGACTTACTTAAACTACTGTACGGGGAGGAGGTGCAGAGTAGTAGTAGTAGTAGTAGTAGTAGTAGTAGTAGTAGTAGTAAGTAAGTAGTGAGGATGTAGACACTGTGAGGTCATGTCTCTCAGATCCAACACTTCTCATTGAAAAGCTCGTCACAAGTTGTTTTCTGTACCAACATTGCCATGTGTTGCAGTGTCTGACAAGATGAACATCAAAATGGTATACAATACCGACAGGTTGTTAGGTAAGACCATATGCAACAGTTAGACAAAAACTTTATTCCGAAACGTTTCGGCCTACACAGTAGGCTTCTTCAGTCGAACACAGAATGTAGCAGGAACACTAGAGATGTGAAGACGATGTAATCAAGTCCATCATCCTATGTAGTTCTAGAATTTGAGGTTTGTCAGTGTCTCGGCCTGGGCAGGAAGTTCAGTTCCATAGTCAGGAACTTATCTGGAAGATCAAAAGGCGACAGTGCAGATTTTTTTACACGAGGAGACTTAAACCTGTCGGAAGGGAGAAGGTGCAGGTTAAGTTAGTAGTAGTAGTTGTAGTAGTAGTAGTGAGATGTAGCCCACTGAGAGGTCATGTCCCTCTCAGATCCCAAAGTTCTCACTTGAAAAAGCTGTCCAAGGTGTTTTCTGTACAAGATGCCATTGTTGGAGTGTCGGGACAAGATGAACATCAAAATGGTTATACAATACCGACAGGTTGTAGGTAAGACACATATTGCAACAGTTTTTGACAACTTATTCCGAAACTGTTTCGCCTACACAGTAGGCTCCTTCAGTAGAATACAGGAAAGTAGGCATGGAACAGTAGAGATGTGAAGACGATGGTAATCAGTCATCATCCTTGTAAGTCGTAGAATTGAGTTTGTCAGTCCCTCGGTGGAGAAGTTCAGTTCCATAGTCAGGAATATCTGAAGATCAAGCAACAGTGCGGAGACTTAAATACTGTCGGAAGGAGAGTTGCAGAGTATAGTAGTAGTAGTAGTGTAGTGAGAATGTAGCCACTGAGAGGTATGTCCCTCTCAGATCACACTCTCACTTGAAAATGCTGACCAAGGTGTTTTTCTGTCCAAGATGCCATGTGTTTGCAGTGTCGACAGAGGAACATCAATGGTTATTACAATACCGACCAGGTTGTTAGTAAGAACACAGCAACCAGTCTAGACAACTTTATTCCGAAACGTTTCGAAAACACAGTAGGCTTTCTTCATGTCGAATACAGAAAAGTAGGCAGGGAACAGTAGAGAGTGAAGACGATGTAATCAGTCCATCATCCTTGTAGTCGTAGAATTTGAGGTTGTCAGTCCCTCGGCTGGAGATAGTTCAGTTCCATATTCAGTGAAACTATTGAGATCAAGCGACAGTGCGGAGACTTTAAATACTGTCGGAAGGAGGAGGTGCAGATTAGTAGTAGTAGTAGTAGTGAGGAATGTAGCCACTGGAGGTCATGTCCACTCTCGATCCAACACTTCTCATTTGAAAAGCTTGTCAAGATGTTTTTCTGTACCAAGATGCCATGTGTTGCAGTGTCTGACAGATGGAACATCAAAATGGTATAACAATACCGACCAGGTTGTTAGGTAGACACATATGCACAGTTTAGACAACTTTATTCCGAAACGTTTCGCCTACACAGTAGGCTTCTTCGTCGAATACAGAAAGTAAGGCAGGAACAGTAGAGATTTGAACAGACGATGAAATCAGTCCATCACCCTTGTAGTCGTTGAATTTGAGGTTGTCTGTCCCTCGGCCTGGAGAAGTCAGTCGTTCCATGTCAGGAACTATCTGAAGGATCAAGCGACAGGCGGAGACTTAAAGTACTGTCGGAAGGGGAGGGGTGCAGAGTAGTAGTAAGTAGTAGGGAGTAGTAGTTGTAAGTAGCAGTGAGAATGTAGACAACTGAGAGGTCAGTCCCTCCTCAGATTCCAAACACTTCTCACTTGAAAAGCTTGTTCCAAGGTGTTTTCTGTACCAAGATGCCATGTGTTGCAGTGTCTGACAAGATGAACATCCAAAAATGTATACAATACCGGACAGGGTTGTTAGGTATAAGACACATATTCAACAGTTAGACAACTTTATTCGAAAACGGTTTCGCCTACACAGTACGCTTTTCTTCAGTCGATACTAGAAAGTAAGGCAGGAAACAGTAGAGATGTGAAGACGATGTAATAGTCCATCATCCTCGTAGTCGTTAGATTTGAGGTTGGCAGTCCCTCGGGCTGGAGAAGTTCAGTTCCATAGTCATTGGAACTATCTGAAGATCAAGGACAGTGCAGAGACTTAAATACTGTCGGAAGGAGAGGTGCAGGAGTAGTGAGTAGTAGTAGTAGTAGTAGTAGTGAGAATTGTAGCCACTGAGAGGTAATGTCCCTCTTAAGATCCAACACTTCTCACTGAAAAGCTTGTCCAAGGTGTTTTCTGTACCAAGATGACCATGTGTTGCAGTGTCTGACAAGATGAACCATCAAAAATGGTATACAAATACCGACAGGTTGTTAGGTAAGACACATATGCAACAGTTAGACAACTTTATTCCGAACGTTCCGCATAACTCAGTTGGGCTTTTCAGTCGAATACAGAAAGTAGGCAGGATCAGTAGAGATGTGAAGCGATGTAATCAGTCCATATCTTTGTAGTGTAGATTTGTGGTTGTCAGTCCCTCGGCTTGCAGAAGTTCAGTTCCATAGTCAGGAAACTATCTGAAGGATCATAAGGCAACAGTCGGAGACTTAAATACCTGTCGGAAACAGGAGAGGTGCCAGAGTAGTAGTAGTAGTAGTAGTAGTATTGAGAATGTAGCCCACTGAGAGGTCATTGTCCCTCTCAGATCCAACACTCTTCACTTGAAAAGCTTGTGTCCAAGGTGTTTTCTGTACCAAGTGGCCATGTGTTGCGTGTCTGACAAGATGAACATCCAGAAATGGTATACAATACGACAGGTTGTTAGGTAAGACACATATGCATACAGTTAGACAACTTTATTCGAAAACGTTTCGCCCTACACACAGGAGGCTCCTTCAGTCGAATACAGGAAAGTAGGCAGGAACAGTAGAGATGTTGAGACGATGTAATCAGATTCATCACCCTTGTAGGTCGTAGAATTGAGGTTGTCAGTCCCTCGGCCTGGAGAAGTTAGTTCCATAGTCTGGAACTATCTGAAGATCAAGCGACAGTGCGGGAGACTTTATATCTGTCGGAAGGAGAGGTGCAGAGTAGTAGTAGTGGCAGTTGAGAATGTAGCCACTGAGAGGTCATGTCCCTCGATCCCAACACTTCTTCACTTTGAAAAGCTTTTGTCCAAGGAGTTTCTGTTACAAGATGCCATGTGTTGCAGTGTCTGGACAAGATGAACATCAAAATGGTATACAATACCGACAGGTTGTTAGGTAAGACACATATGCAACTGTTAGCAACTTTATTCGAAAACGTTTCGCCTACACAGTAGGCTTTCTTCAGTCGAATACAGGAAAGTAGGCAGGAAACAGTAGAGATGTGAAGACGATGTAATCAGCCATTCATCCTTTTGTAGTCGTAGAAATTTGAGGTTGTCAGATCCCTCGGCCTTGAGAGTTAGTTCCATAGTCAGGAACTACCTGAGATCAAGCGACAGTGCGGTTGTGATAAATACTGTCGGAAGGAGAGTAGTAGTTAGTAGTAGTAGTAGTAGTAGTAGTAGTAGTAGTAGTAGTAGAAGAAGTAGTGAGATGTAGCCATGAGAGGTCATGTCCCTCTCCGTAAGATCCAAACACTTCTCATATTGAAAAGCTTGTCCAAGGTGTTTTTCTGACCCAGATGCCATGTGTTGCAGTGTCTGACAAGATGAACATCAAAATGGTATACAATACCGACAGGTTGTTAGGTAAGACACATATGCAACAGTTAGACAACTTTAATTTCCGAAAACGTTTTTTCGCCTACACAGTAGGCTTCTTCAGTCGAATACAGAAAGTAGGGAGGAACAGTAGAGATGTGAAGACGATGTAATCAGTCCGTCACCCTTGTAGTCGTAGAATTTGAGGTTGTCAGTCCCTCGGTCGGCTGGAAGAAGGTCAGTTCCATGTCAGGAATATCTGAAGATCAAGCGACAGTGCGGAGACTTAAATACTGTCGGAAGGAGAGGTGCAGAGTAGTAGTAGTAGAAGTAGTAGCAGTGAGAATGTAGCCACTGAGAGGTCATGTCCCTCTCAGATCCAACACTTCTCACTTGAAAAGCTTGTCCAAGGTGTTTTCTGTACCAAGATGCCATGTGTTGGAGTGTCTGACAAGATGAACATCAAAATGGTATACAATACCGACAGGTTGTTAGGTAAGACACATATGCAACAGTTAGACAACTTTATTCCGAAACGTTTCGCCTACACAGTAGGCTTCTTCAGTCGAATACAGAAAGTAGGCAGGAACAGTAGAGATGTGAAGACGATGTAATCAGTCCATCATCCTTGTAGTCGTAGAATTTGAGGTTGTCAGTCCCTCGGCCTGGAGAAGTTCAGTTCCATAGTCAGGAACTATCTGAAGATCAAGCACAGTGCGGAGACTTAAATACTGTGGAAGGAGAGGTGCAGAGTAGTAGAAAGTAGTAGTAGTAGTAGTAGTAGTAGCAGTGAAATGTAGCCACTGAGAGTCTGTCCCTTCAATCCAACACTTCTCACTAAAAAGTTTGTCCAAGGTGTTTTTGTAAAGATGCCATGTGTTGCGGGGTCTGACAAGTGAACATAAAAATGGATACAAACCGCGGTTGTTATAAGACACAATGCAACAGTTAGACAACTTTATTTT
>NC_069493.1:16041676-16079985 GCF_026875155.1 Cherax quadricarinatus | reverse complement strand
CAACATGGAAACAATAATTGATAATACTTTATGCGGTTATTGTTTCAATACGTGAGTTTATATATAAATTATATACAGTTTTTGGTCTCTCAGGCCCCAATGTTAGTGGGAATAGAAAAAAATTGGAAAAGAAAAAAAAAAAAAAAACTAAAAAAACAAAATAATAAAATCCCGGTATGGGGAATTGCGATGTTGCCGCCCCAATCTTTTTCTACAAACTTTTGGCACTGTATCTCGGTAAGTACTGATCAGTTTTTTTTTTTTGTTTTTTTACCTTCACAAAAATATGCTCTTTTTTTTGGGTTAAGAAAAAAATAATTTTTTTTTTTTTCAAAATTTTTTGGACATGGTGCGTGACTTCAGATTTTGGTTTGGGACCTGAAAGGGTTTAAAAACAACTATGGCCAATATAAACTTACCATTGCTATCCAAAATCTTTGAGAAACTTGTGCACAGGAGACAGCCACAGCACCGTGTCTTCCTTTGCAGATGACACCCGAATCTGCATGACAGTGTCTTCCATTGCGACACTGCAAGGCTCCAGGCGGACATCAACCAAATCTTTCAGGGGGGCTGCAGAAAACAATATGAATTTCCCAACGATGAGAAAT
Source organism: Cherax quadricarinatus (assembly GCF_026875155.1). Lineage (NCBI taxonomy): Eukaryota > Metazoa > Arthropoda > Malacostraca > Decapoda > Parastacidae > Cherax > Cherax quadricarinatus. The sequence goes on along the minus strand of NC_069493.1, from coordinate 16,079,374 downwards.
TTCAATTACTCAGATATGGTAAACATGAGGAAATTAAATCTTCATCAGAGTACAAAACAAATTTCTGGCCACAAATAGAGCGAAACACCAACGTCAAAGACCTGGGAGTGTTTTATGCGGAGGATCTCACCTTCAAGGACCATAACATTGTATCAATCGCATCTGCTAGAAAAATGACAGGATGGATAATGAGAACCTTCAAAACTAGGGAGGCCAAGCCCATGATGACACTCTTCAGGTCACTTTTTCTATCTAGGCGGGAAATATTGCTGCACTCTAACAGCACCTTTCAAGGCAGGTAAAATTGCCGACCTAGAAAATGTACAGAGAACTTTCACGGCGCGCATAACGGAGATAAAACACCTCAATTACTGGGAGCGCTTGAGGTTTCTAAAACCCGTATTCCCTGGAACGCAGGAGGGAGAGATACATGATTTATATACACCTGGAAAATCCTAGAGGGACTAGTACCGAACTTGCACACGAAAAATTTACTCACTACGAAAGCAAAAGATTGGCAGACGATGCACCATCCCCCCAATGAAAAGCAGGGGGGGTCACTAGCCCTTTTAGAGACCTTACAATAAGTGTCAGGGGCCCGGGGGACTGTTCAATTGCCCCCCAGACACATTGGGGGGATTACCAACGGGCCCCCTGGCAGTTTTTCAAGCTGGCATGGACAAGCACCAAAAGGCATTTCCCTGATCAGCCGGGCGGGGGGCTCGTAGGGTTGGTTTGCGTGCACCCTGCAGCAAAAAAAACCCTGGTTGATCAGGCGCTGTTTCCCCCGGGGGCCCTGGTCACAGCCCGGGGCCGCGGGGGCTTTTGACCCCCAAAAACTTCTCCCCAAAGGTAAACTCCGGGTAAACAGGAAAACTTATTCTTTTATAACGGCACGAAACATAAAAACCCCCTCCCAAATTTTGGGTTCAGAAAAAATTTTAAAAAACCACTAATGATGCAATTTTAAAAAAATGCTAATCTGTTTTAACAGCACTGGAAAAAAAAAGGAATATCCACTAGGAATTTTTATTGACTAAAAAAAGCTTTTGACCGTAGGCCCACGGCATCCTACTCCACAAACGGGAACCATTATGGTAAAAGAGGGCCTTTGCGCTTGCATATTTCAAATCTTCCCTTATTTAATAGGTATCATTTTATGTCCCTTTTAAGAACAGCATAAACCCAACCAGCCACTTTTACTGGATTTTCCCGGGAAGGGCCCTTTTGGCCCCCTGCTTTTCCCCTATTTACATCAGGATTTTCCCAAAAACTTTACCCCAAAAACCCCTGAACCCCTTTTCCTTTGCTGGGGGGACACAAACTTTTGTCATCTCTCCCCCCTAATTTTGGGCCACCCTAAAACACCATTTTTAAAACGAGGGGCTGATAAAAATTTTTGGGCTTGGTGACACCCCAAAAAAAGCTTATGTTTAAAACACTGAAAAAAAACCCTACTATATTATGTTTGGTGCGAGCGGGGGTTTTTGCGCAAATTAACTTTAAAGACGAAAAACTCAAATTCCCGGGCCCAAAATGAGGGAAAATTTCCCTAGGCCTATACCTCAACAAAAAACCAAATTTTTAGCCCCTTGCCCAAACCCACAAAACCCCCCAAAAAAGTACCCAAAAAAAGGTTGGGATCCTCCCCTAGATACAATACTATTGCGGGAAAAGGGCCCTTCTAAACACTTACCATAAACTTTTTTATCTATCCCTTCCCCTATGCTATTGTGTTGGGGATAAAACTGCAGCAGCACATCTAAAGCAATAATAACCCCAAAAAAAAAAAAAAAAAACCCCCCCCCCAAAAACCCCCCCCCCCAAAAATTTCCCCCCCTTTTTTTTTTCCCCCTTTCCCCCCTTTTTCCCCCCCTTTTTTTTTTTTTTTTTTTTTCCTTTTGGTTTTTTTTTTTTTTTTTTTTTTCCCAAAAAATTTTTTTTTTTTTTTTTAAATTTTTTTTTAAAATTTTTTTTTTTTAAAATTTTTGGGGGAAAAAAAATTTTTTAAAACCCCCCCCTTTTTTTCCTTTTTTTTCCCCCCCCCAAAACCCCCCCCCCCCCCCCCAAAAACCCCCCCCCAAAACCCTTTTTCCCCTTTTTTCCCCCCCCAAAAAAAAAAAATTCAAAAAAAAAACCCCAAAAATTTTCCCCCAAAAAAAAAAATTTTTTTTCCCCCAAAAAAAAAACCCCTTTTTTTAAAAACCCCCAAAAACCAATTTTAAAAAAATTTTTTTTTTTTTAACCCCCCAAACCCCCCAAAAAAGGGTTTTTTTCCCCTCTTTTTTTTTAAATTTTTAAACCCCACCCCAAAAAAACCCCCCCCCAAAGGTTTTTTAAAAACCCCCAATTTTTTTTTAAAAAAAAAATTTTTTTTTAAAACCCAAAAAAAACCCCCTTTTTTCCCCCCCCAAAAAAGGGGTTAAATTAAAAAATTGGGGAAATCCCCCCTATCAAGACTATTGCGAAAAATGCCTTCTCACACTATACCACTCACTTATTTATCTTACCTCACCTATGCTATTGTGCTTGGGGATCAAACTGCAGCACACATCTAAAGCCAATAATAACCCACAAAAAGCTGCAGTAAGAATAATCACTAAATCCCATCCCTGGCAACTCCCCCCCCACTCTTCATAGATCTAAACTTACTCCCTGTTCAGTACATCCACACTTACTACTGTGCAATCTACATCTACAGGACCTTAAATTCCAATATTAACCTTGACCTAAAATGCTTTCTTGTTAGTTGTGACAGAACCCACAGGCATAACACCAGACACAAAAATCTCTATGACATTCCCTGTGTCCGACTAAACCTTTACAAAAATTCAATGTATGTCAAAGGCCCTAAAATCTGGAACACCCTACCTGAAAACTCTAGAACTGCAGACACATTCATCACCTTCAAAACTACCATTAGAAAACATCTTATCTCCCTGATGCACCCTGTCAACTAATTACACAAATACCACTTGGTGGTTCACACTTCACTCGCTCACCCATTTGACCATAAACAGAAATATCAATCTCAATCTTAAAATAATGAATCCTAACTAGTCATAAGTTGGCCTCTGATACTCCAATACAGAAAACTATGTATTGTGCCAAAAACAAAAGCATTCACATTGCTGAACTCACAAACTAATATTAGTCACTTAGCCATAATACCAACTTACCTCATGATTTGTAATATTTTAAAGTTAAGAATTAATCAACAAGTCTGCCCAAAATGCCTAGCCATGCTAGGTGTTCTAGTGGCCCCCTCTGTAATTAGTATTTTACTACATGTAAACCACACAATAACCAATTTCTGTAAACTCAGCTTTGTAATCTTTATGGAGAATAACTTTTTAATTTGAATTTGAATTTGAATTATCACAACATTTTCGTATGTAGAGGCTTTATGAATTTCATCCCATAGAAGTTTATGCACTCTTTATCAAGATTTGGGGCCTGTAAATCACACCCAAAATTAGTTTTTCACCGCCCTCAAGAAGCTGTAGTCAAACAGATTCAGTGGTTGGTGCTTCTAATTCTATATCTTGTCTAACACAACAACTTAAATTGTCTCTGACGTACATCGCTACTCCACCACCCTTTCTGTTGACCCTGTCAGTGTGGAATAATTTATAGCCTTGTATGTGACATTCAGAAGGCATCTCTCTATCCTTCAGATTGAGCCAGGTCTCTGTTATAGCAATGATATCTATGGTTCCTGCACTTGCAATTAATCTTAGCTCATCTATCTTATTTCTTACACTCCTGCTATTAGTATAATAGACCTTAACCCTTTGGGGTCGACAGGCCCTCTCCGAAACTCGTTCTCAGGGTCGGCCAAATTTCAAAAAAAGAAAAATTATTTTTTCCTATGAAAAAATAGAGTTATTTTTTTCTAAATATTATAGGCTAAACAAAAAAATTTTACCGTCAATACTTACTGAGATATGGAGGCGTGAATTTTGCCAAAATTTAACAACATCTGGTAACATCGCCGACTGCCGTCACCCAGTATTTTTCTATTTACTTTTTTATGTACTATTTTCAATTATTTTTAAATTTTTCTTTTTCTGAGTAACTTTTATGGCCTCTGAGGCCAACATGATAAGTATTTTGTAAGTTATTTCTTTTTCAATACTACACAATAAGGGCATAAACACTGTTGTCATTATTTTGTTTACAAAAAATATTTACACAAACAAATAATATGAAATGTTGCTTATTACTATTTTTCTATATTTTATATACACATATACAGTCACAGGGAATGTTTCTAGAAGTTCTGCAGCCTGCGGAACTCTTTGAAACATGGTGTCGTGCACAGTGGTGTTTTACATTCCTCACACATAAAACGAGTGTCTCTGCGTTGTTGTGGGCGTGTTTTTGTATGTGAACAGATGTAACACCTCTTCTGAGCCTTTTTCTTGAAAGCAGTAGCAGGCACTTTTACCAGGAAGTGATCACCATGCTTCAGACGAGCAGGTAGTTGTTGATAATTTGGTGGGCGGTCAATTGCAGGTGCTGTTCCTTGGTACTTGAATACTATTTGTCTGATGACAGACAAACAGAATTCGCCGTACTGTGGTTTGTTTCTGGTCCTCATCTTATACATATTATAAGCATTGAGCATGGAAATGTCCAGAAGATGGAAAAAACAGTTTGATGTACCACTTATAACTCTTGCGAACACAATCAGCAAACCCAATCTGCATGTCACATTTGTCACTGAACGCATGTTGAAGGTGTAATCAATCACAGCTGCAGGTTTTAGAATGGGTTCATTGCTCTCTCTATGCTGCCTGCCACTGTCTGCCATTTCATTAGGGTGAACTGATGACAACAGTGTGACATCTCGTTTGTCATGCCACCGAAATGCCATGATGTTATTGGCAGCAAACCCTGCACCTCACCTCTACGAGTGCCAGCGTCAAACCTGGGCATATGTTTCCGATTTGCACGCACTGTGCCCACAACATCTGTCATGTTCACTCGCAAAAAATCACTGAGTGAGGGCTTGTGTACCAGTTATCTGTATATAATATATGCCCTTACCAAGGTATGGTTCTGTCATTGTTCTAACCACATCACCTGAGATGCCCATTAACTTCCTGGTATTTTGCAATGTATAATTTCCAGTGTACACAATAATATCCAATACCAGACCACTGTAACAATCACAAAACACAAACAACTTTATACGAAAGTGTTTCCTCTTGCTTGGTATGTACTGCTTGAAAGAGAGTCTTCCTTTGAACAGAATCAAAGATCGTCAATTACAAGCTTCCTGAAGGGGTAAAAATGCATACTGAATTTCTCTTTCAGATACACAAACACTTTCCTAATTCTTATTAACTGTCAGTTCTGTCAGGCCTGGTTTTGTTCTGAGAAATGAAGCATACGTAACATTAGCACAAAATCGATTCACTGGCATTATATCACTGAAACCTGGGGTTGCAATCAGGGGTCTGTTGAGCAGTATGATTTCACTTTGTGTTATACACATGTGGCATAAGCATTATTGTGGCAAAGAAAAGATACATCTCAGCCACAGTTGCCTCCTTCCACTGGTGTAGACGTGATTTTGGTGAAAGTAATGTGTTTGCCATGGTGTACTCGTAGTATGTGTTGCTTTCCATGACAATACTTTCCATCAGTGGTTCGTCAAAGAATAACTCCAGTTCAGTGGCATTGTTCCCAAGTGTACAAGATGGTCGTATTCCACTTTGGCTGTCATCAAACTGGTGGGCATTTGGAACAAAATTGACAGCTTCCTGCCAATCCCAGGTGCGGTCTGCTGGTCGGTACTGGACAATGACAGGTGGTTGTGGTTGTGGAGGTTGTGGTTGTGGAGGTTGTGGTTGTGGAGGCTGGTGTGGTGGGTGGGTGGGGGATGGTGGCCCACTGCTGGTGCCTCACCGCTGGCACCACTACCACCACGCACATTTTCCATCCCAATTGCGACAGTATCATCATCACTTTCACTGTCTGTTCCTGTTGTACAGTCACGGGATGTACTCCGAGATGCACTCCTTCCCCTTGAAATAGCATATGGCACACTACCAGAGTGCATATATCGTCGTATATACTGACGCTTCACTGGGGAGTATTGCACTTCACTATCACTACTGGAACTAGTTTGAAGAGCTTGTAGTTCATATTCACTAACACTATCATCACCCATGCTCTCATCTGAGTCTGGGATTTGGGAAAATAGAAGTTTCCTCTTGGATTCTGGTACTACTGAACGTGAACAAGACGGCCCAGCACCAGAGGTGGAAGGCTGAGGGTCGTCTGGGTTTTCCGCACTATTACCGATATTATGGTCATTAGTTTCGGTCAAAACCTCACCAAAACCTTGAAACTCATCTTCACTGGCACTTCCATCTGCATTAGAACTGTCACTGGGGAACAAAAGTGTCCCAATTCCGAGGAGTGAGGAGCTTCTTACCGCGAGGCATGGTGGACGTTGTTTACTAAGATGGCGTTCCCACAATGCACCACTGGGTCCAGTTTTTTTTTCTACCGCGCACACCGACCACACAGACCCATTCTCTCACATGTAGGCCCACCAGCCTTTTCCCGCGAGATTTGACGGCGTTAGAATTTGTGCGTACTAGTACGTCAAAAACCCTGCGCGTAAGACGTACTAGTACATCCGAAACCTCAAAGGGTTAAGGGAGCTAGTCCCTTGCTGCCCTCTGCTGTCTCCCTTTGTTTTCTGACATGATCTATTGTCTTTTTACTTCATGATGAATATCTTTTATACATTTACTGGTTTCATCCCTAATGTTGCAACCTGACTGCTTCCCACACACACCCATACCTCTATCTTTTATCAGTTTAAAATCCTAGGCATTTCAGCAATGGCCCTCTCAAGTGAGTTTGCAAGTGCTACCACCCCAGCCCAGAGAGATGTATCCCATCCTTGCATACATACCATGTTTGCCATAAAAGTTGTCCGAGTTGTCAATGAATGGGATTGCAAGTTCTTTGCAGTATCTGTCTAGCCAGCAATTTATACCAATTGCCCTAGACAACCATTCATTGCCCACTCCCCTTCTAGGCAAGATGCTACATATGATTGGGACCCCTCCCTTAGACTTAATTAAATCTATAGCTGACCTGTACTTAAATAGCAGCTCTTCTCTCGTACCCTTCCCAATATCATTTCCACCAGCACTGAGACAGATAATAGGCTTGTTCCCATTACCTGACATGATATTATCCAACCTGTTGACTGTGTCACTAACACTAGCTCCTGGGAAGCACACTCCATCTCTCACCTTCTTATTCCTATCACAGAAGGCACGGTCCATATTTCTTACCTGTGAGTCACCAACCACAAGTATGTGCTTACCTCTATTTGCAGGGGAAGTAGTTACGTTCACCTTCACTGGCCACTGAAGTACACTCATCCTGAAGAACAGAGAAACGATTTCCTACCTTCAAATCTTCTCTCTTAACTTAACTTATTTTTATGCTCTTCCCATTACTGGGAGCACTTGCCACTTGTAGCAGGTGCTGGACTGCACCTCACTGCTGGTAGCCGTTGCTGCCTCCCCACTACGGCTTCCTCGCAGTGAGAGACAGACTGCACCTCGCTGCTGGTAGCCTCATTCCCCTCCACCATTCCAGTCACCTCATACTCGCTCCCTACCCCATTGAGGTGAACCTTAATTTCCTCTTGGGAGAAGCAAGACTTCCTCCTTCAACTCTCCAATCTCAATTTTTAAAACACCTGCAAAAGCAAGCCATGGCTCTGTAACCGTCCACACTAATCCCCGAAGCAGCTCAGGGCCTGTGACCTCATGTGACGACTGACCACTGACGAGAATACCGAGAAACAATTAACCCCAGAGGATTAGCCACCCAGAATAACCCAAGAAAGTCGGTGTGTCATCAAGGACTGTCTAACTTATTTCCTTTGGGGTCCTTAATCTTGTCTCCAGGATGTGACCCACACCAGTCGACTAACACCCAGGTGAACAGGAAGAAATGCCTGGAAACTAGTGCTCATTTTGGTGAATTTAAGACCAGCAAAGGTTGGTTTGAGAGATTTAGGAATCGTAGTGGCATACACAGTGTGATAAGGCCTGTTCTGGAAGAAAATGCCAAACAGGACCTACATTACTCAGGAGGAAAAGGCACTCCCGGGGCACAGTATCTCATCAGTCATTGCTGCATCATCAAAAAAGGGTAATTGTAAATTTATTTTTCATTTAGTAGAATAGAAACATCCCACTTTTTGTGCATTTATCCTTATTTTGTGTGGGGGAAAAAATTTGTATATTTCATGTGGTAAAATTTTTTCTTTTTCAATTTTTGGGCGTCTTTCAGGGGTTTTAATTTGTTTTTCCATTTTTCCCTTAGGGGGAAAATTTAATTAATTACAATCTTTTTTGTCTTAAGAGGGGCCCTTCTCGGGAAATGGTTTAAATATCGGAAGTGGGGGGGTTCCAGGGCATTATTCTTTTAAGCCCCCTGACAGCGGAATGGATTCGAAATTTGGATTTAAATTTTTTTTTTGGGGAAAAAATTAAATTTTGGGTAATAAAAAAATTTGGTTTAAAGGGACAAGCTTTCTGGAAGGGATTAAAATCGTTACCAGGGGGGCCCCACTGAAATTCCCCTTAAGGGGAAAAGGGGCCCTGTTTTTAATATTATCCCCCAAGGTATAATAAAAATTAAAGATTTTTGTGTTGAATTTTCCATTTGTTTACTTATTCGAAAAACTTTATTATACAAACTTGTGATTTATCTTAAAGATATTTAAGAAAAAATTTTAAAAGTACAATTTTTTTAAAGTAAAAATTTGTGAAAAAAGGGATAAAAATATCTTTTCTAGTTAAGTTGTTGTTTTGGCAAGGGTGGAATTTGTACTTACTGACTAAATGTTTCTATTGAGAATTTATTTTGTGGAGACTACCGGGTTTTGTATTTTTGCCGGGACACTATATCTTCAGAAACTTCAAGAAGCCCCAGTGTAAGGTCTTGAACAACAAATGATATTGCGGGAAGTATTTTGGGGAAAGAAACCAGGTTTTTATCTTGCCAGACACTATTTTCTTCAGTACTTTCAGAAGCCCCAGTGTAAGGGGTCTTGAAAAACAAAAAATTTTTGCGGGAAGTATTTTGTGGAAGATTCCGGGTTTGTGTCTTGCCAGCCCATTATATCTTCAGTACTTCAAAAAGCACTTGAAAGTGTTTTTGAACAAAACTAATATTGCAAAATTTTATTTGTGGAAGTACCAGGTTGTGTCTTGCCAGACATTTTAAAATCTTCAGTACTTCAAAAAGAAATAGTGTAAAGTGTCTTGCAAAAAACTGATATTGCGGGAAGTATTTTGTGGGGGATCCCCCCCCAAGGGTTGTGTCTTGCCAGACACAAATATCTTCAGTACTTCAAAAAACAAGTGAAAAAGTGTCTTGAAAACAATGATATTGAAAAGGGGTTTTTTTGGGGAAAAATCCCTTTTGTGTCTTCCAGACATTTATTTCAGAAACTTAAAGGGAAAGCCCCAGTGAAAGTGTCTTGAACAAAAAAGATTTTTGCAGAAGTTTTTTGGGAAGACTCCCCAAGGTTGTGTCTTGCCGGGACCCTATTTTTTCCCCCCCCCCCCCCCCCCCCGTCCCTTCAAGAAAGGAAAACCCACCTGTTGTTTTTGGTAAATTTTTTAACTTGCAAAGGAATTGCTAATTAAACAAATTTGGGGCTTTTGATTTTTGGGAATTCTGTTTAAAATTTCTTTTGCATTTAAATTTAAAAAAATGCAAGTTAGAAAAAACTGTAATTTTTAATTTTCGAAAAAATTCTTTTTAATAAACAAAATTTTTAGAAAAAAATAATCAGAGTTTTTGAGTTTATTGCAGTGCCCAAGTTCATTATAGAACTTTTAACACAAAAATAAAAATTTATGATTGTTTTTTTAAACTTTCCAATAAAAACTTTATTAGTGTCAAAAGAAAGGGGAAATTTTTGGGCCTGAAAAAATCTTAACTTTGGAGAAATTTTTCCCATAAAAAAAAACTGTGTTTAGTTTTTTAAATAATTAAAAAAAAATCTTTTAAAAGAAAATATGAGTCATAAGGAAGATTAATTATATCATGTTTTTGGGACAAAAATTTTTTTAAGTGAAATACCTTTTTTTAAAAAAATATGGAAAACAAAAATTTACATAAACCTATAAAATTTTCGGGAGTGTCTGAAATGTTTTATTTGAAAATTGGTCTTGTGAAAATTTTTGGGTTTCCTTACAGGAGAAAAAACCATATCAGTGTTCTGGTGTTTTTAAAAAGTTTTACTGATAAAGGCATTTTGGGTGAAACATTTTTGAGTTTTTACGGGGGAAAAACCCAAAATCATTTTTCGGGAGGGTCAAAAATTTTTGTAGCCCAAAAAAAAAAAATCTTGTGTCAATTTGAGAGTACATACTGGGGAAAACCCCATATAAAGTGTTCAGAGTGTCTGAAATTTTTTAGTAAAAAAAAACTCTTGTGTCCCCCTATAAAAGTAAATTTGGGAAAAAACCATATCAGTGTTCAGGTGTCTGAAATGTTTTACTAAAAAAGAAATCTTTGTGACAAATAAAGAGAACATAAAGGAGAAAAAAACCCATATCGTGTTCAGGTGTTTTGAAATTTTTTTACTGCAAAAAAAGGTTTTTGATACATATGAGAGTACAACAGGAGTTAAAACCATATCAAGTTCAGAGTGTCTAAAAATTTTTTTGTAGAAAAGACTTTTTGGGGGAAAACTTATGAGAGTACATACAGGGGAAAAACCATATCAGTGTTTGGTGTCGGGAATTTTTTTAGTGAAAAAATGTGTCTTTTTGAAACATAAAAAGGAGTACATACAGGAGAAAAACCCAATATCAGTTTTTGGGAGTGTCGGGAAATTTTTTTTAGAGTAAAAAATCTTGTGCCACATATGAGAGTACATACAGGGTTTAAACCCATATCAATTTTTCCGAGTGTTTAAAATTTTTTTAAATACAAAAAGCAGTCTTGTGGACTTTACACGAGTACTTTTCTGGAGATCAAACATTTTTGTTTTTAATCTTTCGGGGAAATATTTTATTTTATAATCATCAAAATTATAAAAGAAAATATACCATAACAGTTTTTGAGAGTAAAAATAGGTTTTTAAAATTTTCGTCATATAAATAATAAGTTCATAGAGGAGATAATGTTCGGGAATATCTTATATTTATGTTTATTGTGTATCATGAGAGTATATAGAAGTAAAAACAAATTATATAGGGAAATTTACTGAAATGCCCAAGTTTTTTAATCGGCTTACTGCAGAAAAACCAAGAATTTCCCCAATGAAATTTTTCAGTGAAAAATTTTTGGGGGGAAAAGTTGACAGAAGGAGCTGCCCAAAGTATAGGGTAACAATAGTTTGATTCCCGGCTATCTTTTTAAAGGGGTGGGGAAAAGTCTAGCCCCGCTTTCCCCCCCCTTTCCCCCCCCCCCCCCAAAAGGGGGTGACTTTGTTGGATTCCGGTAAACAGTAATATTTGGACTCACAGCCCCCAGCACTATTTAAAAGTACTTGGCCTGCTAATATTCTTGTGGACTTATTGGGGGGGAAAGCTTCACTTTGGGGCCAATTAAAAAAAACCTTTGTCCTTTTAGCCTTAATATCTCTTAAATGTTTTAATAATCACCCCGTCTTTTAGGTTTGAAATTTTCAGGAGAGTGATGTCTTAAAACGTGGGTTTGCCTGTCTTCTTTCCCGCTTGGAATGAAGATTTGGGTCACCTGCCAAACCCAAAAAGAAGAATTGAAGGAGACGGACTAAGTCCCGAGCGTCCTATGTTGATCTACTTACCTTTTTTGTACGCCCCGCAGGACCCAAAACCCCTCATTTAGCGTGGTTTAAAAAACCGCTTTCCTGTATCGGGGGTAATTATTCACAGCTATGACTGTTTTAGAAAAGAGCCCGGGGGGTTGTCAAACCCAAACCCCGCGACCCCCCCCCATCAAACAGCAAGGGACGATTTAAAAAACGAGGTCACCCAAAACCCCGACACCCCAGTATCATATACGTATTATATATTTTTTTAAAAATATATTAGGTTGAGTTCAGATGTTTTTTTTTTTTTATTTATTTTTTATTTTTTTTTTCAAATGGGGGTATATCTTTTTTTCCCTTTTTCACTGTTTTATGTTTGCTTTAATAAATAAAAAAGTGTTTTTTCTTTGGAAAATTTTTTTTTTTTTTTTATTCGTTTAAATTTTTTTGAGGAGGAGCCAGCCTTGGGGAATACTGTTTGAATTTTTTTTTACCGGGCTTTAGTAAGCCTTCAAAAAGTGGCGGGCCCGGGCCCGGATTCGACTCGGGCCGGTTGAAACAAGATTCAACTACATCTGAAAACTCCAAATTTGGGAAATTTTAAAAACCGAAAACCAAAAAGACGGTTACCCCCAGCCCTGAGTAAACATTCTTATGGGAGGACTGCACTTAAAGGTTTTAAAAGATTTGGTGATTGTTATAGTCTCAATTTATTGAATTTAAGTCAAGGAGGATATTCTAGTTTAAATTTTGCCACCCTTTTTTGGCTTTAAACACTTTGGAGGATTAGGGTCTAGGGACCCCAGATTTTTCCAAATGAAAAAATTTTTTTCATTAGCTCTTTATTATTCATGGGAAAATGTGAAGGGGCCTTTTTGTTTATTGGGAAGAAGATTTGGGTGGTCAAAAGGGGCCCCTTCTACTTTTCTGTTTGCTCAGAGCCGGCATAGAACCCTTTGTTTTCATTTTAAAACATATTTTTTTAATTTTTAAACAGGATCGAGCCCTCTGGTTTAATTTTTCAGTTTGAGCGGAGAGGATTGAACCCTTGTTTTCTTTGAAAACCCGTTTCATTTTTCCCCGGTTTTTTTAAGTTTTCTTTAAGTATGGAGGAATTTCCAGTTTTGGGCTTTAAAAGTGGAAAATAAGTTAGGGAAAAACAGGGAAAAAAAATTTGAATTTTTATTATTTCTAAGATCCAGGGAAAAAACTTGAAAGAGAAAGTATTGGAGAGAAGAGGGGAAATTAGAAAAGGGAAAAAAGGGGAAGAAAAGGGGAAAAAGGAATCGGAAAAAGAGGATAAAAAAGGGGAGAGAATTTAATTGAAAGGGAGAACCCAAAATAGACAGAAAGGGGGAGAGAAAGGGACCCAAAAAAGGGGAGTGATAGACTTGATCTTGAGGAGAGGTAAAGTACGTGAGGAAAAGTTTAAAATTTAAAAACTGGGAAAGAGTAAAGGGGTAGAGAACGTTTAGGAAAGAGTAGAGAAAATGAGTTTTAAGGAAGAGAGAGAAAAAAGGGTGCAAACTTAAAAAAGCTCGGGCCCTTTAATTGAGTATAAAAAAATTAAATTTTACACAACAACAATTTTGAGGAAGGGGTAAATTGAACCTTTAATTCAGCTAGTGCACTTTTTCCAACACCTAATTTACCCCCTTCTCAGAGGGTGGTATTTTGTGCGCCGCACCTGACACCTTTGCAAGACTATACTTCTTTTTGCCCCGAGGAATGCTTGGCCAAAAAAAAGTGCTTTAGTTTATCCCCATCTTGATGAGCCAAGGGTTTGATCATGGCAAAATCAGAGCCCTTTGAAGAACAGTCTCTCAACATGGGGTTTTGGAAAACCAGGAGGGGAAAAATCTATTGCTGAAAAAGGGGATTTAATACAGATTTATATAAGGTACCATTAATATTTTTCAAATTATGAGTTTGTATTCCCATGGATAATTTGTTGTTAAAAAGCCTTTATTTGACAATCCGAAGGAAGGGCAATCGTTCCCGTAAATTTACAAAATCATCCTTGGACATAAAAAACTGGGGAAATTTAAAAAGGGTTATGGTGGGAGAAGAGGAAAAAAAGGGGAAGCCCCGGGGGGTTTGGGGCCGAGTCCTAGTTCCCAAAATTGGATTGCCCGGGGGCAATACCCTTAAGTTTTACCCGAAGGGGGGGACAGGTGATCCTTTTAAAATCACTATCGAGAGCAGTATCATCTTTTTCCCCCCCAAAATGCAGTACGGACAAGCAGTTTCCCGGTGCGGGAATTGTTAAGGGATTAATTGCAAGGAAAAAGGTTTGGAAAATTGATCCCGGGTGGTCAAAAGATCTGCCTCTAAAGGGGAAGAACGGCCCTTTAATGTTACCCATTAAGAAAAAGTAATTGGGGCTAGTACCGCTTAGCCCAACGGTGACCATTTATTTTTCAAGTAAAAAATATTGTGGGGAAAAGTATTTCACGACCAAGTAATTAAAAGTTTTTGGCACATGAGGGGTTTTTAAAGTAAGGGAACAGTTTGTCCAAAAATTATGATGCACGTAATCCAGTGTCACGTATATGTTGAGATTTATACATTAACTGCTCCTGAAAAAAAGGGTATTTGGTCATTACCATCAACAAAAATTTCCCAATTTTCTTATTTTTTGGAAAGGACAATCTGGACTTTATGCCCGATACCCCACACCGAGTGGTTGGAAAAATGCGGGGTGTTTTTTTCTACTGTAGCTTCTTAATCTTTGGTTAGGGAACCATTGCCCTTGGGATCGATCCCTTTGGTTTTTTATGAATTGGGCCCTCGTTACAAGTCAGCGGCCTCAGAACTTCATCGTTTTAACAGGTTACGTTCTCTAATGTTCGTATCTGGGGAGGAAGAGTGTCGGAATGGGAAAAACCCTGAAGTCTTAAGAGATTATAACTGTGATCAAATTTCCCAAAAATCTCTATCCAAAAAACGAACAAAAGAAAGAGTGTTACCCGTAACTGCTGAAAGTTTGGCCAGGGTTAAGGGGGCATACCTGAAATCTTTCCCGAAGAATTTGTGGTTTTTTGATAGCTTTAGGATTGCCTTCTTCAGTAGGTTATAAATTTAAAATGATACCCGCAACAAAAATTGCATAATATTCAAAGAGTACCCAAAAAAAACATTCCAACTGGTGCCCCGGTGGAGTCCAGAGGGGGCGGATTTTCAAACCCGAGAGCTTTTTTTTTACATTTTTTCTTTTTTTCAAATGGAAAAATTTTTGATGGTTTTTTTATTTCTTTAAATTGTGGATTTGGATTTTTTTCTTTTTTTTCAAAATTTTTGGAAACCTTTAAATTTTCTGTTTAATTTTGGGGTTTAAATTTAAAAAAACGTGTGTATCGGAAAACTTAAATTTCCAGGAAAAAACCGGGTGGAATATTCAGTGAAAAACTGTGAAAATTTAAAAAAACAGTAGTGAAAATTCAGTGAAAACAGTAGTGAAAATTCAGTGACAACAGAGTGAAAAAATCATAAAACCTTGGGGAAAATAAAATTTAGTAAAACTTTTTAATATTTATTAAAAATTTAAAAATAGAACAACAATTTTTTTCTTTTTTTGGGAGTTTCTTGCTTCTATTTTTTGTTATATTTAGGAATTATTTTCCCAAACAATGATGTTTTTAAATACTTTATTCTGTACATCAGCTATTTGTTCGTTACTTCGCTGCATTACTCAGCAGCCGTATTCCACTTGCATAGGGGGTACATGCTCTGGTTCTTATATCTCCTTTCTCGGGCATTATCTATTCCGGATATAGGCTTTCTTGTTTCGTTCATTACCGCCATGCTTTTTTTTTTTTGTTACTTGGCACGATTTTAATGCCCATCATTTCCTTTGGGGGGGGGGGTTGCCTCAGACTATGATTCCATGGCATTTCAGTTAGAGGCTTTTCTTGCTAACCCACCTTCCATGTTTTAAATACTGGTACTCATCCAACAGGTTACATCCACCACATAGTTTCCATGGGCCCAACCATCCCCACCACAACAGCCTTCCCCTGATTCACAAAATCCAACCACATTGCTTCTTGACCCATCTTTCCAACACATACTTCCCCTGACATATCCATTCAACCACTAGCTTCCCTGAAACCTCAACAATCCACTTCACATAGCTTTGCTGATGAACCCTTCAAAACCAAACAGCTTCCTTGACCCCCACAAATCCAATCACATAACCTCCCCTCCTGACCCACCCAAAACCAATCCCATCGGATTCCTTGACCCCCAACCAACCACCATAGCTCTCCTCTGACCCACCCATCCAAACATATTAAGCTTCACTCTGACCCATTCTATCCAAACACATAGCTTCCCCTGACATATCCATCAACCACTAGCTTCCCGACCACAATCAATCACAAAGCTTCTGCTGACGAACCCTTCAACCAAACGCTACCTGACATACAAAATCCAATCACATAACCTCCCTGACCACCCAAACAACACATGGATTCCTTGACCCCCTCCAACCACTAGCTTCCCATGACCCACCATCCAAACCACATTGTTCTCTGACCCGTCTATCCAAACACTTAGCGTACCTTGACATATCCATCCAAAACATAACTTCTCCTGGACCCACTATCCAACCCACATAGCTTCCCCTGACCCTCACCATCAACCATATAGCTTCCCTGACCCATCATCCAACCACATAGATTTCCCTGACCCACTCATCAACCACATAGCTTACCCTAAACCAGCAAATTCCAACACATAGCTTCCCTGACCCATCCATCCAAACTCATGCATCCCCTGACCATCAATCCATTCCACTAGCTTCCTGAACCACCTATCCAACGACGACATAGCTTCCCCCTGGCATATCTATTCAACTACTCAGCTTCCCTGACAACCCATCCAATCACATTAAGTCATCCATAAACCCACCCATCTAACGACATAGCTTCAATGACCAACCATCCAACCACATAGCTTCCACTGACCCACTCCATCAACCTCATAGCTTCCCCTGCCCACCCATCAACCTCAGAGCTTCCTCTGGGACCCACCCATCCAAATACCACATTAGCTTCCACTGACACCCATCAATACCACTTAGCTTCTCCAGACCCACTCAATTCAACCACATAGCACCACTTTAACCTACCATCCAACCACTTAGCTTCCCTTGTCCACCCTCCAGCCACATAGTTTCCCCTGACCCAACCATTCCAAGCACATAGCTTCCCCTGTCTATCCATCCAAACTTATATCTTCCCCTGACCATACATTTGAAAACTTTGCATTCCACTGACCTATCCATTCCAACACATAGGCTTCCACTGACTGACCCATCCAACCTCTAGCTTCACTGACTGACCATCAAACCAATAGCTTCCTCTACCACACCACCTAACCACATTTAATTCCCTGACCCACCCACCAACCACAGAGCTTCCCCTCACAAAAACATCCAACCACTAGCTTCCACTGACCCACCATCTAACCACATATATTCCTATGAACCCACTCAATTCATCCAACCACAAGCTTCCACTGGAACCACCTAATCTAACCACATTACTTCCTCTGGCCGACCTATCCAATTATATAACTTCCCTCTAAACCACCCATCCAACAATAAGTTCCACTGACCCACCCATCCAACCACATTGCAACCCTGACCAACCATACAATCACTGAGCTTTCCCTGACCGACCCATCCAACCAATAGCTTCACATGACCTCACCCAACAAACCAACATAGCTTCCACTGACCCACCCATTAAAACACATAGCTTCCCTGACCCTCAATCCATTCACAGAGCTACTCGGACCCTTCCTAATCCAACCACATAGGTTCCCCTGACCCACCCAAGTCCAACCACATAGCTATCCCTGGCCCACCTATCAAACCACATAACCCTGCCATGACCAACCCATCCAACCACATAGCTTCCCTTGACCTTTCATCAAACACTAGATTTTCCCTGACCACTCATCCAACGACGTTACTTCCCCAACACAAAATCAACGCATAGCTTCCCTGGACCCAATCTCCATCCAAAACACCATAGCTTCACCTCTGACATATCCATCTAACATATAGCTTCCCCGACCATCCATCCAAGCACGTAGCTTTTTCCTGACCCA
This sequence comes from Cherax quadricarinatus, assembly GCF_026875155.1. Classification (NCBI taxonomy): domain Eukaryota; kingdom Metazoa; phylum Arthropoda; class Malacostraca; order Decapoda; family Parastacidae; genus Cherax; species Cherax quadricarinatus. The sequence goes on along the minus strand of NC_069493.1, from coordinate 16,061,457 downwards.
CCCATCCGATACCAGCTTCCCCTGACCCACATCCAACAAATAGCTTCCTGACCACACATCCAACCACATAGCTTCTCCACTGACCCCACCCCCCACACCCATACAACCAATTAGCTTTCACTGACAACACATACACCCACATACCTTCCCTGACTCACCCATCCAACATCATTGCTCCCCTGATTGCACCAATCATATCACATAGCCTCCCTTGGACCCTCCCATCCAAACAACATAGCTCTCTTGATCCACTCAATGACCACCTTAGCTTCCCAACCCACATTATCCAAAAAAAACCACATAGCTTCCCTTTGATCACCAATGAACAAATAGCTTTCCTGACACACCTATCTACCACATAGCTTCGTTGGACCCACCCCTTCAAACCACAAAGGCTTCCCCTGACCACCCATCCAACCCCTAGATTCATGTGACCACCTATCCAACCACATAGCTTCCCTCGGCCCATCCATCCAAATACAAAGTTCTTTGACCCACCCTTCCAACCATATAGCTTCCCCTGCTCATCCATCCAACCAATTAGTTCTCCTGGCCCACCCATCCTACCACATGCTTTCCCATGATCCACCCATCAACCACTTAGCTTCCCTGATGAACTAAATCCAAGTCACTTGAATCCCTTGACCCACCCAATCAAACCCACTCTTAATCTTACCTTGATCACCAATGAACCAATCGCTTTCCTTTGAATACCTAATCCGACACATGCTTCCCTTGCACCCATCACATCCAAGACATAGGTTTCTGAGTTCACCCATCCAACAACATAGCTTTTACTTGGACCATCCATCCAATGGATAGACTTCCCCTGATGCACCCTTCAACACATAGCTTCCCCCTGCCTCAGTCATTCACATAGCTTTCCACTGACCCCACCCTTCAAGCAAACAGCTTCCCTGACCACCCAACAGACCACATGGCTTCCCCTGACCCCCCATCCAACCACATAGTTTTTCCCTGCCCCAACCATCCAACCACACAGTTCCCCTGACCACATTATCCCAATACAAAGCTTCCCCTGGCCCACTATCCAACACATAGCTTCTCTCTGACCCATCTATCAAACACATAGCTTCCATGACATATCCATCGAACCACATAGCTTCTTTACACCACCAGTCCAATTCACATAGCTTCCGTGACAAAAACCTTCCAACCAAACAGGTCCCTGACCCAAAAATAGAATCATCATTAACCTCTCCTGACCCACCAACAAACCAATAGCTTCCCCTAACCCCATCCAAAGCACATAGTTTCCAACTGACCCAACATCAACCACACTGCTTCCCCTGGGACCTACCCATCAACTCATAGCTTCCCTTGACTCACCCATCCCTTATGTTAGACTTGGTTTACACCTTCCCTACCTTTCTAAAGCCTCCTTGTTATTGACTCGTGGTGCTAGCTATCTATTCTCCATCTTGCTCTTAGTTCGGTCAATTAATAACTATACCATACACTTTACCAGGTTTCTCAACAGACTTATTAACACCAAAAAATTCTAGTGGCTTCAAACTCTTGCAGGAGAAAGTTGGTAGACCTACATTGGAGAGAATGGTTCTACATGGTCAGTGAGTTGCAGTATAATAATAAATAATGAATAATAATAAGTTTATTTCTTCGTAAAGGTTACAATGTGTAACTACAATTTTGATTTGCTAAGTACAAAAAATGGCCACTGTCATGCCGAGGCATTTCGGGCAAACTATTCTTAATACATAGTAACTAAATTTAAAACTAGATAAGGAGAATAGACCATCGTAATGATACTTAAAAACTAAACATTGTATATTGTTAGTTGTTTTACTATCTTATTTGGTGCTAAATAACTCTTATGTATACTTAGTACAAAATCTAATTTACAAGAATGGTGCATGTGGTAATATTTTATGGAATGGCAGAATTAAAAGCCAGGTTGTCGAAATGATAAAATAGTCAGTATATGTTGTTGGTTTGATTTGTTAATATTGTGAGAGATGATTTTTTAGCAGAGTCCTAAATTTGTAAGCTGTCTGGGGATCCTCGACCTGTTCTGGTAGCGAGTTCCAGATCTTCTGGCCTTTTATGTGCATAGCGTTCATGCATAGTGAGAGTCTTACTCAAGGGATGTTGAAAAGGCCTATGCCTTGTATTGTGACTGTGCATTCTGTGGTACTGTCGAGGAGCAGTTTTAGGGGAGAGTTTACAGTGGAGTTTAAAGTTCTGTATAAAGGCAAAGGGGACAAAAGAGAGTGCAAAAATTATAGGGGGATAAGTCTGTTGAGTATACCTGGTAAAGTGTATGATAGAGTTATTATTGAAAGAATTAAGAGTAAGACCAGAGATAGGATAGCGATGGGAACAAGGAAGGCTTTAGGAAGGTAGGGGGCGGTGTGGACCAGGTGTTTACAGTGAAACATATAAGTGAACAGTGTTCAGATAAGGCTATAGATGGTCTTTTGTGGCTTTATGGATTTGGAAAAGGCGTTTGGAGGGTGGATAGGGGGGAATGTGGCAGATTTGCAGGGTATGTGTAGGAGGTAGTGTTATGAAATAAGTGAAGAGTTTTTACGTGGATAGTGAGGCTCAAGTTAGAGAAATGTAGGAAAGAGGGAGTTATTTCCAGTAAAAGTAGGCCTTAGACCAAGTAATGAGTGATGTCACCGTGGTTCTTGTTAATATATTTATAGATAGGGTTAATTACCCCCCATTCTCCCATCCCCTATCCCATCCTCCCCCATCCTCCCCTTTTTATTCCTCCTCCTTCCTCCTCCTCATCCCTCCCTTTTGCCTTCCTCCTTTTTGGGCTTTGGATTTCTCCCACCAGCTCACGCTAGTACCTACGCGTGGGAAAAGGGGTATCACCGGGGCTCCATTATTCATTCAGTGAGGGGTCTGGTGGTGGCGTTTAGTTTGCTGTGGATCTGTTGCTGGGGTTGTCCGATCCCTCTCTGGTATCCCGGGTAGCTTTGGTGTCTGTCGGGCGACGGGTGTATCTCTGAAGCCACTTTCAGGATTTCCGGGGTGGTGGTCTTGAAGGAGGTATGCTTTGTGGCGGTTATCCGGCCCGCCCTCTCTTTTGTCCACGAGGTGCTCGGCAGATGTTGAGGTTTGCTATCCCGGATTGCTGGTTTACTGGCATGAAGGGTATAGGGTTTGGAACGGGTTCCCATGCTGCATCTGCGCTACTAGCGGTGCTGAGGTCCTCTTGGGTGCGGAGGGAGTGATTTCCGGCCTTTTATTCCTCCTGGCTGCGGAGGGAGATTTCCGGCCCTTTCATTCCTCCTGGGAAACTATTTCCTTCTGCTCCCCCTTTTTTTTATTCTTTTTTTTTATTTTTATTTCTTTTTTTTCTTTCTTTTTTTATCTTAAAACAAAAAGCAAAGGAGTAAAGTTCCCTAACCCATGGCAGCCCTAGTCCATGAACCCACTACCCCCGGCCCCTTCTTGATACAGCACCATTCTGACCTGCCTTGTGTGTTTAGACCACTCTTCGGACAACTCCTGATGCCCTGCTACCTTTGCTGGTGTTGTTTCCTCACCCACTTCAGGTACCGGTGGCTTCGACTGACTCCTTCGATTTGTATGAAAATCCCGCTCTCTTTGACTTGCTTCGACTTCTCCCTCTACGGTCGGCAATTTTCGATTCGCCGCCCATTTCACGCCAAACCCAACTCAGTCCTACTCCTAAATGTAACGTCAATTCCATGATGATGCTCCATTATTACTTCCCATGCTACCTGGAAAAGACCGACACGTCAAGCACTCCCTCTCCACGATAGTTTTGAGACCACACAATGGACTAAATTCTTTACTTTAAGGACTGACTTCTTCTTCTCTTTGCCAACCTTTCTGACCATAGTATTGGCCAAGCGCTCCTGTGTTCATGTTGGTAGAGTATATTTTCATTTCATGCTCTCAAAGAAACGGTATGCGCAATCGTCACTGTCCAGAATGCTACCCAAGCTCATGATCTTTCTCTCCTTTCGAATATCGATAATACTCCTATCACTATTAAAAACTTCTTTCTCTCAATTTTGTAGTGGTACTGGCTTTCTGCCATACCATATTCCAACTGAATTTCCAGTCATGTGGCAATGCATTTTTGAAAACAGTGGATCCAGGGTCTCCCAATCCTCAAAGTAGACAACTTATGTCCTTCCTGCCGGGGGCGAGGACTTTACCCTTGCAATGTGGCTCGTTAACTTTGACAGCCGAGAACTCCTGTCCTCTGTAAATGTTGCGGGACATCGGTTACAAGTTCGAAAATGGTGATACTACCACCGCAACATGTAGAAATGCTGGCGTTTTGGTCACCAGTGAAATTAATGCAGATCTATGGCCGACATGCCAGTCTGTGGTGCCGACGACCATTTAAAACATCTTGCAGTCATCCCTCCATCTTGCCTTAATGTAATGAAGCTCACCTTCGTACTCCCGACATTGCCTGTCTACTTAAATGAACGTGAAATTCGTTGCCTAAAGAGGCAGAAGGTATCCTTATGCTATGGCAGTACTATCTCCACTTCTAGGGAGGACTACCCCGTTTGTTTCTTATTCTCTTGTTTCCAAAACTATCCCCCCACTTCTGGCAGGTCCCATGTTCTGGTAGCCTCCTCTGTTTGTTACCCCTCCATAGCCACTACGGATCTAATCCTTTTGCAGTCCTTGGCTCTGATCGTCCCGACAACAACTCAGTCTGTTCTCATCTTCGCGTCCTTCCTCACAAGCCCAGTATCGACTAGCCTCGTACAACACCTAATACATCGCCCCTCTACTCAGATGTCAAAAATCCACATTGACTCAAATCTTCTTGCCCCTTCCTCCTGATTCCACCTCCCACTTTACCTTCCAGTCTCTGTAACTAGTTCTTCCCTCTCTCGGGCTATTACAAGTGTGGAGATTCACCTCCTCCTCATAATATGCCTTCCACCCCGTCTCCTCCCAAGTTCTCCCTCTTCTGCCACCTCCCAGAGGGTTCTGCCTCTTCTGTCCCCCACACTTCATCTCCAGTCCCATACACTCTTCCCTCCCCTCTACTTTGGGACAGTCCATTACTGGTCCAATCTTTACTCACCCTCCTCCTTCTTTCTCCAATATGTCTCCCATACATCTTTGAATTCAGAAACACTTGAAGCCAGTAAGAATATATTGCAGAGACTAAACCTTCAATGGACACTGATTTACTTGAAACCATCAATGGACACTGATTCACTTCCTGTTCCGTCTCTTCCCTCTCCTCCATCTTCACAACCCATTCTTCGCAACGCTCCGTTCCTTCGCTACTTGAAGTCTTCCAATGCACCACACGTTGATTTTTTAATAACCCCTCTGTGTAGGTGAATTTACCTACAGATTCCTGGTATTTTTTCATAGCCAATCTTGGCCTATTTACAGTGGATTATCGCCGGCCTCATGGGGTATTCGGGGTGAGCTCAGATGTTGCTTTCAGGTTTTCCTGTTGGTGTTGCTTACAAGAACCAAAATTAACTCGGCTGTTTTCCAACCCTATCTCAGGCTATAATTTATTGTATTCTTGGATCCTTTCTCAGATGGGACTTTAATGAAAGTGCCCTTCTCTACGCAATGATATCCGTACTGGTCAGCTATTTGTCCATACCACGCTGCATTACACTGCAGCCCGTATCCACTTGAATAAGTGGTTTACCAATATGTTCTTTTATTTCTCTTCCTTCTCGAGCATTTTCTATCCCAGACTTCGCCTTTTTTGTTTCTCCTTACACCACACTCTGTAATTGGTGATTTTAATGCCCTACCATTTCCTCTGAGGGGGGTTCTCATTGTGTTTACTCAAATGGCATCCAGTTGGAGGCTTTTCTCGCCTCTCACCCACTCCATGTTTTACATACGGGTACTCCACCAATTTTGATTCCTCGTACTCATACTCTTCGCGTGGCATTCGATCTATCAGTCTGCTCTTCCTCCACTGCACTAGACTTCACCTCGTCTGTTCTACCAGACTTACAGGACAGCGATCTTTTCCGATCATTCGTACTCTTCTATTCACCTTTCCCCGACGCCCCCCCCACCCGCTGGGGGACAATTTGATCGGGCAAATTGGGATCTTTACTCCAATCACAGCTTTTTATGAGGTTCCTTCTTCATCCTCCATTGATGGCTCCTACACATCTTCTCTACGTCAGTTTATACCGCAGGCTTCTAATTCTATATCCAAACCTCAGGCAGGCATTCTCAGAAGTGCGTGCACTTGGTGGTCTTCATGCTGTGCTCATGCCAGTTACGTTTGAAACGTGCTGCATGGGGCAGGTACGGTACATAGAATCGCTGAGAGACTTCTTGATTTTAGCAGAAGCGTGCGAATCGCTCGCCGTGTGTCTATCGTTGAAGCTAAAACGCACTTGTTGGTGAGACTATGTTTCCACCATCACCTTGCTTCTTCTCATGAGTGCAGTTGGAGAAAAAAGTGAGGAAATTGATGTGGTAAATACTCTCCTGGACAGGTCCTGTTTCTACGGGACGCTGGTGTTGATGTAGCAAACCCTCTCGCATTGCCATTGAACTTGGCACACATCTGTTCCGTATTATCCCGAGGGCTCCATCTATGCACCCTCGTTTTCGCACGTGTCCTCAAAGTCTGCCAGAGAGTTAGTACTTGGATTTTCTTGTCTCAGAGAAGAAACAGTATAATGTGCCCTTTTACACTTCAGGACTGGAAGGCAACGGACTCTCAGCTTGCGATCCATGGCAGCTGGGTCTGACGACATTCTTTCGTATGTTACACATTTACATCAGTCAGCCCTTGTTGTCCTCTTACACCTCTTCAATTTATTTGGGCACTGGAGTTCTTCCCAGCTGTGGAAATCTGGCATTGTCTCCCTTTCCACAATACCAGTTATACAGGACATGATTCACTCCACTATCGCCCATCGCGCTTACTAGTGCAGTTTGCAAAGTGATGGAATGTCTCGAAAATCTACGTTTATGTGGTATTTAGAGACACCCAAACAGTCATCTCCACTAGTTCTCAGTGTGCTTTCGTAAGGGTCGTTTTACCATAGGAACCCTTACTTCGCTTGGAATACGTCATGCTCGTAATGTTTGCGGATAATCACTCAGTTATTGCATATTTTTTGACCATTGAGGAAGCATATGGACACAACTTGGAGGTTATTATTTGGCCCAGGCCCATTCCTTAGGCCTACGAGGCAATCTACCATCCTTCCTTAAGAACTTTTAAATCTGACAGACATTTCCCGTGTTCGAGTCAATAATGTTCTTTCCCGGACTTCACCAAGCTGAAGGTGTCCCTAAGGGATGTGTTCTAAGACACCTTTTTCTCCTTGCTATAAATGATTTGGCCTTGTTCTTCCACCCAATTTTTGGTATCACTCTATGGTATTGTTGACTTCGCTATTGCTTGTGCATGCGCGATGACTGTCATCTTATTGCTGATTTCTCCCAGCATGCGGTTCGAAAGTGTTTCCACTTGGCCACCACGCATGGTTTAAAAATTTTCAAGTACCAAAACTCACCAAATTACTTTCACTAGGACGATCCTGTTATCTCCGATCATCCTTTGTAATCTCTATGGACTCCCGTATCCGAAGTGATTTACAGTCAGGTTTTAGGCCTTTCTCTTTGACCGTCGGTTATCCTGGAAAACTCCATTTCCTCTCTGAAGGCATTTGTCACAGCCGGCTTACTAAACCTTCTTAAAACCTTGATCATCTTTCCTGGGGAAGCTATCGTCGGAACTTGCTTCGCCTACATTCAGCCTAGATATCAGCACCTCGATTTTGGTGACAGATTTATTCCGCGGCCCTCTCCTGTATCTCTCTAGCCTTAACTCTATCCATCCCAAGGATTACGTTTGTGCTTGGTGCTTTTCGCCTTCTTTCCCCTGTTGAGAGCCTCTATCAGAAGCGAATTTCATCCGTGTCTGATTCGCCGTGATGCCCATTGCCTTTGCTACTATGTATGCTCTCACGTCCTAACACCAATCCTTCCATTTATAGAATGGTCACCGAGATTAGTAGACATTCTTTATTCATCGCGCCACCTGTTTACTACGTCCCTTGTCTCTTCGCCTAATTCACTCTTGCTTCCTTTCAGTTACACCTTTATCATGTTCATGCTAGCATCTCACTTTCCCTACCCCCTGGGAAAGAGGAAAGTCAAGATGTTCGGGTATGTTCTTCTCACTTCCCTTGTCTCAAAGCTCAATGCTATGGTGGGCTTCCGCTCTCTTTTTCTTGATCACTTTCCACACTCACATTTCAAGCCACCGCTGTTGTACATAGATGGCTCCTAAGTCTTTCAGACGCATCAGATTCGCAAGCAGTGATTTCCGGGGACAGCTCATGTGGAGGGCATTTACTTTCTTCAGCTTAGCATTTTTGCTGCTGAAACTGGTATGCCATTCAGCAGACATATTGTATCGTCTATGCCTCGTGTCTTCATTTGTGAGTAGGCTCAGGGACTCTTCTTAGTGCTTTACGGGCTATACGAAATTTTGATACATCTCATCCCCTAGTTCTCCGTATCAAACTTTGGCTACGCCGTATCTCTACCAATACATTTAAAGATATTGTTTTTTGTTGGGTCCCTGGTCATGTCGACGTACAGGACAAGAAACAGGCAGGCATGCTGTGCGGTCAGCAGTACTTGACCTTACCATTTCCTATCGAAGGTGTTCCATTCTGGAATATTTTGTTGCAAATAGCATACACACCTTCGCACCTGTTGGCAACAACGTTGGGCAACTTTGCTCGGTAACAATCTTCATTCTATAAACCGAGCATAGGTTACTGGCGTCTTCTTGTTCATCAGTGCCGAGGTTTTGGGGAGGGACCTCTCTCCTGGCCCTTGCATTGGCCACACTCGTTTACTAGGGTATCTCATGAGAGGCACCTGTTTCTCTCTGTGAGCAGGGTCAAGGTCAGTATCGATTACTACATTCTGTTTTAGACTGCCCCTTCTCTATCACGAGCACACAGAATTTACCTCCAACGTCATCATTCCGTTCTACTACTCTCTCTTTACCTTCCCTCTTAGTGAGGACCCTCTTTAATCCTGACTTCTCTTGGACTTCTTGACAACGATGATTTACTCCACAAACTCTGGTGGCTACTTTTCGCACTCCCCTCAGCCCTTTCTAGTTCAGTCTCACTTGGTGCCCTTTACCCTTTCACCTTACACTACCCCGATGGTAACCATAACCTATTACTCATCCATCTCCTTTTGCCACCTGATGCCCTCGCTTCCTTCCTGCCCTGCAGCACTGTATAGTCCTTGTGCTTAGCCCATTCTTTTTGATTATAATAATTATATAGTTGGGGTTGTAAGAGAAGTAAATGCGAGGGTCTTGGCAGAGGCCGTGGTGTTGTTAAAAGATAAAGATCACTCATAAAGTGGGAGTTGTCACAGTTGCTCTTTGCTTGTGAACACTGTGCTCTTGGGAGATTCTGAAGAGAAGTTGCAGAGATTGGTGGATGAATTTGTAGGGGTGTGCAAAGAGAAAATTAAGAGTGAATACCGGAGAAGGAGTAAGGTATGGGATAACAAAAAGATTAAGTGATGAAAGATTGGATATCAGATTGGAGGGAGTGGTATGGAGGATGTGAATGTATTCAGATCATTTGGGAGTGGACGTACTGTCAGCTGGATGGTCTATGAATGATGAGGTGAATCTAGAATTGATGAGGGGAAAATGTTGAGTGTGCACTTAGGAGTATGGTGGAGACAGAACTTTGTCTTGGAGGCAAAGAGGGGAATGTATGAGGTATAGGTTTTACATGCTCTTATATGGGTGTGAAGCATGGGTGATGAATGTTGCAGCTGAGGAGAGGGCTGGAGGCAGTGCGAGATGTCATGTCTGAGGGCAATTGTGGTTTGAATATAATTGCAGAGAATCGTTAGTTTGGAAGTTTTAGGAGGAGGTGCGGGATTACCAAAACTGTTTAGTCCAGAGGGCTGAGGAAAGGGTTGTTGAGGTGGTTCGGACATGTAGAGTGAATGGAGCAAAACAGAATAACTTCAAGTGTGTATCAGTCTGTAGTGGAAGGCTGGGTAAGGGGTCGGCCTCCTAGGAAAGGTTGAGAGGAAGGGGGTCATGGAGGTTTGTGTGCAAGGGGCTTGGACTTCCAGCAGGGATGTGTGAGCGTGTTTGACGAAGGAAGTGAATGGGAGACTAAATGGTTTTTATACTTGAATGCTGTTGGGTGTGATGCAACGTAACATTTATGGAAGGGTTCAGGGAAACCAGCAGGCTGGACTGGAGTCCTGGAGATGGGAATACAGTGCCTTCACTATGAGAGTAGTGGTAGTTAATGGTGCAGTTTAAAAACTGTTGTGTAAAGGCACCTTCTGGCAAGACCAGTGTTGGTGTGAATGACGGTGAAGTTTTTCTTTTCGGGCCACCTGCCTTGGTGGGATCGGACCAGACCAGTGTGATAAAAAAAAAATAATTTAAAGTTTGTATATATGTAGTTGGCACAATAATTGAGTGTACGTCTTGTATATTTAGCAAGTTGAGGCTTTTGGAATAAAGTGGGGGGGGGGAGGCGCGCGGGGGTGTGCTGTCTTGCACAGGAGCTGGTTATCACAGCACAGGCAAGCTCCCTTTTTTGTTGGATTATTAAGGGTTGTATAGGTGTGTTGGCAGTGGTTGAGCCCAGCACAGATACCATAGGTGATGTAAGGATTATTAGAGAGTGGTTCAGGGTAAGGAGGGTTAGTTTGCAGTACATAGTAAGCAGATCTTGGAAGTATTCCTAAGGATTTGGAAAAATTTTATTGTACTATTGATGGGTATGGACTGAAATTTAAGATTACCACCAAGGAGAAAGACTAGAAATTTGCCTCATGTTTTTGATAAACTGTATGTGGAGTTGAATATTTGAGGCTCTGTGCCAAACGCATGAAGTTGTTTTGTCTATGTTGAGAGTGAGTTTTTGGATTATCATTCCAGCATATATATTGTGCAGTTCATTGTTTACAGTGTTTTCAAGCACAGCTCCTCTTACAAGGGGGGCTCTTGTTTGTGGATGAAGAGGCTCTTGGTCTGAGGAATTAGACCTGTCGGTCTCCTTCCTTAAACTAACCTAAGTACCCCCCAATCCCCTCCTTCCCTATATCCATCCTCCCTTTTTCCTTTTCTCCTCCTCTTTCCCCACCCCTCCCTTTTGCCGTTCCTTTTTGGCCTTTGGGATTTTTTTCCCACAGGCACACACTAGTTCCTAGATAGGGGAAAGGGACGGGGGTCCATTCCATTCCGTGAGGTTCTTGGCGGTGGGTTTGCCGTGGGAATCTGGATTGCCTGGTGATGTTCCGATTCCCTCTCCGTTATCCCTGAGGTTGGCTTTGTGGTCTCTCGGGTGACGGTGTATCTCTTGAAGCCGCCTTTGGATTCTGCGGGGTGGTGGCCGAAGGAGGTATGCTTTGTGGTGGATATCCGGCCGCCCCCTCTTTTTGCTCCAACAATGTAGCTGGGCCAGATGTGAGGTTGCTATCCCGGATTCTGACTCTTACTGGCATGATGGGTTGGGTATGGCACGGGTTCCATGCTGATCTGCGCTAATTGTGGTGCTGAGGTCCTCTGGGTGCGGAGGAAGATTTCTGCCCCTTTCGTTCTCCTAGAAAAAACTGTCCTCAGTCCCCCCTTTGTTTATTCTTTTTTCTTTTCTTTCTTTTTCTGTTTTTTCTTTAAAAAAAAAGAAAGAAGTAAACCTTACCATGGCAGCCTAGTCCATGAACCTGCTATTCCCAGGGCCCCTTCTGGATATGCACCCCGTTAACTGACCCGCCTTGTCTTTGGGCTACTCTTCGGACACTCCTCATGCCTCTTGTACCATCTTGACTGTGCTGTTTCCTCAACCGCTTCAGGTGCCTGAGGTCCTCGTATGACTCCTTCGATTTTATCTGACCTCCGCCATCCCCTGCTCTCCTTTGACTATGCTTCGGCCTATCCTATGGTATGGCAATTTTGAATCGACTGGCCCGTTCACATCGGACCAACTCTGGTCTAAGCCTAAACGCGACGACAGTTACCTGCTGATGATACTTCTCACCTTCTCGTTCTTCTCAGAAAAGATCGACACGTCCTGCACTCCCTTTCCTCGCTCAGTTTCAGAATGCTCAATGGACTAAATCTTCACTTTATGACGACACTTCCTCTACTGCATATCTTTCCGTCCACAGTATTGGAAGGCACTCCTACGGCCAGTTGGTAAAGATATTTCTTTTCATGCTCTTAGAGTGGACGTTCATCACTGTACAGAATGTACCCAAGAACATGATCTTTCTCTTCTTTCCCATATCGATACTGTTCCTGTAACTATGAAAAACCATCATTCCCGCAATTCTTGTAGTGGTACCGTCATTTCTGCCCCCATACCATAGTTCAACAAAATTTCCCAACATTGTGTTAATGAATTTTGAAACAGTGGAACTCCAAGATCTCCCAATCCTCAAGGTAGGGTCACGTATGTTCTTCCTGCCCGCGGGTGGAGACGATACCTAGCAATGTGCTCGTTTAAAACTTTTGACAGCGTGAACTTCCCATCCTCAATTTATGTAGCAGGTATGGGTCAAGTTTGAAAGGTTGTACTACACTGCAAACAGTGTAGAATTGCTAGGGCATTTGGCCATCCCGCGGAAATATTGCAGATCTATAGCCGAATGCCAGTCTGTGGTGCGATGGACCATTTTATACATCTTGCATCGACCTCCCTTTTGCCTTAATTGTCATGAGGCTCACCCTTCGTTACTCTTGCTGTTGCCCAAAAAGTCTACTTAATGAGCGGGAAATCCGTTAGCTCAAAGAGGTAGAGGTCTCCCTTATGCCATGGCAGTTTCTCATCTCTGCCTTCAAGGGAGACCAACTCATGTTTCTTAATTCCCGTGTTTCAAAAACGTCCCCCCCACTTCTGGGGTCCCATCTTCTGCAGCCTCCTCTGTGGGTACCTCTACCATAGTACTCCTTTCTAATTCCTTTTGCTGTCCTAGGCTCAGGCGTCCCTTGTTCAATGCCCTCAGGTCTGTTCTCGCTTCTTCGTGCTCTCCTTCAATCCTCAGTATCGACGAGATCTCGTACGACACCTCCCAATCGTTCCTCTTCTTATCAGAAGTTTAAAAAAGGTCTTTAACCCTCTTCCCTTATTCCACCTCCTCATTTTACCTTCCTTGTCTATGTACTGGTTCTTCCCCCTCTCACTGGCTCTGTTACAAGTGTATGAGTTCACCTCCTCCTCCTCCATACTGTTACTTCCTTACCTGTTCCTCGGGTACAAGTTTCTTCCTTTCTGCCACCTCCCTGGGTTTCTGCCTCTTTGTCCCTTCCACGCTTCTTCTTCAGTTCCCCTCACCTTTCGTTCCCCCCCTACCTTGGTAACAGTCCATTACAGTTCCAATCTTACTCATCCTCCCCTACCATCTCGCATTATTGTCTCCCATACGACACGCACGTCTCTGTATTCCGAAACACATTGAGCAGTCTCCTGAATATATTTGCTTAGACCAAACCGTCAATGGACACTGATCCCACCAATGTTCCTTCTCTCTTCATCTCCTCTATCTGCACAACTCCTTCTTCACAGCACACAGTTCTTTGCTGCTTGAACGTTTCTGGCTGCCTCGATGTGGACTTTTCTAACCCCTCTAGTCTGTAGGAACCCTTACCTGTGGATTTCAGGTATCTTTATCATTGCCAATCATAGCTATTTACAGTGGAAGAATATACGCAGCCTTGGAGTAATCGGGTGAGCTTCAGAAGTTACTCTCCCAAGTTTTCCCCTTGTTGGTGTTTGCTTACAGGAACCAAAATTGCACTCTGTGTTATCTATCCCATCTCATGCTATAATTTATTATATTCTTCAGATCCTTTTCCTGATTGGACCTTTAATGAAAGTGCCCTTCTCACCGCACTGATATTCTGTACATCAGCTATTTGTTCGTTACTTCGCTGCATTACTCAGCAGCCGTATTCCACTTGCATAGGGGGTACATGCTCTGGTTCTTATATCTCCTTTCTCGGGCATTATCTATTCCGGATATAGGCTTTCTTGTTTCGTTCATTACCGCCATGCTTTTTTTTTTTTGTTACTTGGCACGATTTTAATGCCCATCATTTCCTTTGGGGGGGGGGGTTGCCTCAGACTATGATTCCATGGCATTTCAGTTAGAGGCTTTTCTTGCTAACCCACCTTCCATGTTTTAAATACTGGTACTCATCCAACAGGTTACATCCACCACATAGTTTCCATGGGCCCAACCATCCCCACCACAACAGCCTTCCCCTGATTCACAAAATCCAACCACATTGCTTCTTGACCCATCTTTCCAACACATACTTCCCCTGACATATCCATTCAACCACTAGCTTCCCTGAAACCTCAACAATCCACTTCACATAGCTTTGCTGATGAACCCTTCAAAACCAAACAGCTTCCTTGACCCCCACAAATCCAATCACATAACCTCCCCTCCTGACCCACCCAAAACCAATCCCATCGGATTCCTTGACCCCCAACCAACCACCATAGCTCTCCTCTGACCCACCCATCCAAACATATTAAGCTTCACTCTGACCCATTCTATCCAAACACATAGCTTCCCCTGACATATCCATCAACCACTAGCTTCCCGACCACAATCAATCACAAAGCTTCTGCTGACGAACCCTTCAACCAAACGCTACCTGACATACAAAATCCAATCACATAACCTCCCTGACCACCCAAACAACACATGGATTCCTTGACCCCCTCCAACCACTAGCTTCCCATGACCCACCATCCAAACCACATTGTTCTCTGACCCGTCTATCCAAACACTTAGCGTACCTTGACATATCCATCCAAAACATAACTTCTCCTGGACCCACTATCCAACCCACATAGCTTCCCCTGACCCTCACCATCAACCATATAGCTTCCCTGACCCATCATCCAACCACATAGATTTCCCTGACCCACTCATCAACCACATAGCTTACCCTAAACCAGCAAATTCCAACACATAGCTTCCCTGACCCATCCATCCAAACTCATGCATCCCCTGACCATCAATCCATTCCACTAGCTTCCTGAACCACCTATCCAACGACGACATAGCTTCCCCCTGGCATATCTATTCAACTACTCAGCTTCCCTGACAACCCATCCAATCACATTAAGTCATCCATAAACCCACCCATCTAACGACATAGCTTCAATGACCAACCATCCAACCACATAGCTTCCACTGACCCACTCCATCAACCTCATAGCTTCCCCTGCCCACCCATCAACCTCAGAGCTTCCTCTGGGACCCACCCATCCAAATACCACATTAGCTTCCACTGACACCCATCAATACCACTTAGCTTCTCCAGACCCACTCAATTCAACCACATAGCACCACTTTAACCTACCATCCAACCACTTAGCTTCCCTTGTCCACCCTCCAGCCACATAGTTTCCCCTGACCCAACCATTCCAAGCACATAGCTTCCCCTGTCTATCCATCCAAACTTATATCTTCCCCTGACCATACATTTGAAAACTTTGCATTCCACTGACCTATCCATTCCAACACATAGGCTTCCACTGACTGACCCATCCAACCTCTAGCTTCACTGACTGACCATCAAACCAATAGCTTCCTCTACCACACCACCTAACCACATTTAATTCCCTGACCCACCCACCAACCACAGAGCTTCCCCTCACAAAAACATCCAACCACTAGCTTCCACTGACCCACCATCTAACCACATATATTCCTATGAACCCACTCAATTCATCCAACCACAAGCTTCCACTGGAACCACCTAATCTAACCACATTACTTCCTCTGGCCGACCTATCCAATTATATAACTTCCCTCTAAACCACCCATCCAACAATAAGTTCCACTGACCCACCCATCCAACCACATTGCAACCCTGACCAACCATACAATCACTGAGCTTTCCCTGACCGACCCATCCAACCAATAGCTTCACATGACCTCACCCAACAAACCAACATAGCTTCCACTGACCCACCCATTAAAACACATAGCTTCCCTGACCCTCAATCCATTCACAGAGCTACTCGGACCCTTCCTAATCCAACCACATAGGTTCCCCTGACCCACCCAAGTCCAACCACATAGCTATCCCTGGCCCACCTATCAAACCACATAACCCTGCCATGACCAACCCATCCAACCACATAGCTTCCCTTGACCTTTCATCAAACACTAGATTTTCCCTGACCACTCATCCAACGACGTTACTTCCCCAACACAAAATCAACGCATAGCTTCCCTGGACCCAATCTCCATCCAAAACACCATAGCTTCACCTCTGACATATCCATCTAACATATAGCTTCCCCGACCATCCATCCAAGCACGTAGCTTTTTCCTGACCCACCCATCCGATACCAGCTTCCCCTGACCCACATCCAACAAATAGCTTCCTGACCACACATCCAACCACATAGCTTCTCCACTGACCCCACCCCCCACACCCATACAACCAATTAGCTTTCACTGACAACACATACACCCACATACCTTCCCTGACTCACCCATCCAACATCATTGCTCCCCTGATTGCACCAATCATATCACATAGCCTCCCTTGGACCCTCCCATCCAAACAACATAGCTCTCTTGATCCACTCAATGACCACCTTAGCTTCCCAACCCACATTATCCAAAAAAAACCACATAGCTTCCCTTTGATCACCAATGAACAAATAGCTTTCCTGACACACCTATCTACCACATAGCTTCGTTGGACCCACCCCTTCAAACCACAAAGGCTTCCCCTGACCACCCATCCAACCCCTAGATTCATGTGACCACCTATCCAACCACATAGCTTCCCTCGGCCCATCCATCCAAATACAAAGCTTCTTTTGACCCACCCTTCCAACCATATAGCTTCCCCTGCTCCATCCATCCAACCAATTAGCTTCTCCTGGCCCACCCATCCAACCACATAGCTTCCCATGATCCACCCATCCAACCACTTAGCTTCCCCCTGATGAACTAATCCAGTCACATAGAATCCCTGACCCACCCATCAAACCACATAACTTCCCTTGATCCACCCAATGAACCACATAGCTTTCCTTGAAACACCTATCCGACCACATAGCTTCCCTTGACCCTCACATCCAAGCACATAGGTTTCCCTGAGTCACCCATCCAACAACATAGCTTTCCTTGGACCATCCATCCAACTGTATAGCTTCCCCTGATGCACCCTTCCAACCACATAGCTTCCCCTGACCTACCAATCCATCACATAGCTTCCACTGACCCACCCTTCCAAGCAAACAGCTTCCCCTGACCCACCCAACAGACCACAGGCTTCCCCTGACCCCCCATCCAACCACATAGTTTTCCCTGCCCAACCATCCAACCACACAGCTTCCCCTGACCCACAAATCCAACTACAATAGCTTCCCCTGGCCCACCTATCCAACCACATAGCTTCCTCTGACCCATCTATCCAAACACATAGCTTCCCCTGACATATCCATCGAACCACATAGCTTCCTTTACCCACCAGTCCAATCACATAGCTTCCGCTGACAAACCTTCCAACCAAACAGCTTCCCCTGACCCAAAAATAGAATCACATAACCTCTCCTGACCCACCCAACAAACCACATAGCTTCCCCTAACCCCCATCCAACCACATAGTTTCCCCTGACCCAACCATCCAACCACACAGCTTCCCCTGACCTACCCATCCAACCTCATAGCTTCCCTTGACTCACCCATCTAACCACATAGCTTCCTCTGACCAATCTATCCAAACACCTAGCTTCCCCTGACATCAATCCAACCACATATCTTCCCCTGACCCATCCATTAAACTACATAGCTTCCCCTGACCCACTCATCCAAATACATAGCTCCCCCTGACCCACCCATCCAACCAAATAGCTTCCCCTGACCTGCCCATCCAACCACATACCTTCCACTGACCCACCTATCCAACCACGGCTTCTCCTGACCCACCCATTCAACCACATAGTGTCCCTTTACCGACCCATTCAACCACACAGCTTCCCTGACCCACCCATGAAACCACATAGCTTCCCGTTGCCCACCAATCCAACCACAAAGCTTCCCCTTACCCACCCATCCATCCATACAGCTTCCCCTGATCGATCAATCCAACCACAAAGCTTCCACTGTCCCATGCATCCAAGCATATAGCTTCCTCTGACAAACCCATCCAATCACATAGCTTCCCTTGTCAAATCCATCCAACCAATTTGCTTCCCCTGAACCACCCATCCAACCACAGCTTCCCCCAACCCACCCATCCAACCACATAGCTTGCCCTGACGCACCAATCCAATCACATGGGCCCTCCTGAACCCCCCCATCCCAAACCCGATGTTTGCCTTGATGCACCCAATGAACCACATAGCATTCCCTGACCCACCTATCATACCACATAGCTTCCCCCGACCCCCAATCCAACCACACAGATTTCCCTGAGTCACTCATCCAACCACATCTCCCCAACCCACATATCCAACCACATAGCTTCCTTGATCCACCAATGAACCACATAGCATTCCTTTACCCACCTATCCAACCACATAGCTTCTCTTGACCCACCCATCCAACCACATAGCTTCCCCCGACCAACCCATCCCAAACCCCATAGCTTCCCTTGGCTCATCCATCCAACTATATAGCTTCCTGACCCATCCATCCAACCAACTTAGCTCCATTGACCCACCCATCCCACCACATTGTTTACCCTGACCCACCCTTCCAACCAAATAGCTTCACCTGACCACCCCCAAACCATTTACATGCCTCCCTGACCCCCACAACCAACCACATGGCTTCCCCAGATCCCCATCCAACCACATGGTTTCCCTGACCCAACCATTAACCACACGATTTCCCTGACCTACCCATCAAACCACATAGCTTCAAACTGACCCCCCCATCCAACCACATAGCTTCCTCTGAACATCTATCCAAACACATAGCTCCCCTGACATATCCCCTCCAAACACATCTCCTTCCCCTGACCATTCAATCCACCACATAGTTATCCTGACCCACCCATCCCAAACCCTATAGCTTTTCCTGACCCACCCATTAACCACATAGCTTCCCTTGGGCCACTCATCCAACATTTAGTTTCTCCTGACCCACTCATCCCAAAAACACAGTTCCCTGACCCATCCATCCAACCACATAGATTTCCCTGTCCCACTCATCCAACCACATAGCTTTCCTAACCAACAAATCCAACCACATAGCTTCCCTGACAAATCCATCCAAACACATAGCTTCCCCTGACACATCCATCCTTACATATTGCTTCCCTGACCCATCCATCCAAACACACAGCTTTCCTTTCCCATCCACTGTTACAAAAAACGCGATTCTAAAAACATGAAGATCTCCAGTGAATACTAGAAAGGACTGCCTTTCTAGCATCCAGCCTGTTTTCTGGGTTTTCGTAACAAAAAGTCGTATCCTTGTCCAATTATCCCTTACAAATTTAGTATGATTCAATAGTGCTTCAGGATTCAACTGATAGGCTACTAACTAGAGAAAAAAAAAATTTAATAAATTTTATTAAGTATCAAACTAGAGGTATGTTGCAACCCCTGAATGGGTTGCAATGTAATTATATATATTATATGTATATTACCTTTTCATTTAATTTTATATTGCTTGTATTTTTGATAATAGCTAAATCGTAAATGTATTGCTTTTATTGTTATTTGACTTAGCTTCCTTTGGTTAGGTAGGATTGTAACATATTATGTGCTCAGTTCAAG
>NC_069493.1:15958528-16041176 GCF_026875155.1 Cherax quadricarinatus | reverse complement strand
CCCCCTTCAAAAAATGTTACTTTGTCACACCCCAACAGCACGTCAAGTTTTAAAAAAACCCTTTGTCTCCATTCCTCCTATCAAACACGCTCACGCATGCCTGCGGAAGTCCAAGCTCCTCACACACAAAACCTCCTTTACCCCCTCCCTCCAACCTTTCCTAGGCCGACCCCTACCCGCCTTCCTTCCACTACAGACTGATACACTCTTGAAGATATTCTGTTTCGCTCCATTCTCTCTACATGTCCGAACCACCTCAACAACACTTCCTCAGCCCTCTGGACAACAGTTTTGGTAATCCCGCACATCCTCCTAACTTCCAAACTGCGAATTCTCTGCATTATATTCACACACACACTTGCCCTCAGACATGACATCTCCACTGCCTCCAGCCTTCTCCTCGCTGCAACATTCATCACCCATGCTTCACACCCATATAAGAGCGTTGGTAAAACTATACTCTCATACATTCCCCTCTTTGCCTCCAAGGACAAAGTTCTTTGTCTCCACAGACTCCTAAGTGCACCACTCACCCTTTTCCCCTCATCAATTCTATGATTCACCTCATCTTTCATAGACCCATCCGCTGACACGTCCACTCCCAAATATCTGAATACATTCACCTCCTCCATACTCTCTCCCTCCAATCTGATTTCCAATCTTTCATCACCTAATCTTTTTGTTATCCTCATAACCTACTCTTTCCTGTATTCACTTTCAATTTTCTTCTTTTGCACACCCTACCAAATTCATCCACCAATCTCTGCAACTTCTCTTCAGAATCTCCCAAGAGCACAGTGTCATCAGCAAACAGCAACTGTGACAACTCCCACTTTATGTGTGATTCTTTATCTTTTAACTCCACGCCTCCCGTCAAGACCCTCGCATTTACTTCTCTTACAACCCCATCTATAAATATATTAAACAACCACGGTGACATCACACATCCTTGTCTAAGGCCTACTTTTTACTGGAAATAATTTCCCTCTTTCCTACATACTCTAACTTGAGCCTCACTATCCTCGTAAAAACTCTTCACTGCTTTCAGTAACCTACCTCCTACACCATACACCTGCAACATCTGCCACATTGCCCCCCTATCCACCCTGTCATACGCCTTTTCCAAATCCATAAATGCCACAAAGACGTCTTTAGCCTTATCTAAATACTGTTCACTTATATGTTTCACTGTAAACACCTGGTCCACACACCCCCTACCTTTCCTAAAGCCTCCTTGTTCATCTGCTATCCTATTCTCCGTCTTACTCTTAATTCTTTCAATAATAACTCTACCATACACTTTGCCAGGTATACTCAACAGACTCATCCCCCTATAATTTTTGCACTCTCTTTTATCCCCTTTGCCTTTATACAAAGGAACTATGCATGCTCTCTGCCAATCCCTAGATACCTTGCCCTCTTCCATACATTTATTAAATAATTGCACCAACCACTCCAAAACTATATCCCCACCTGCTTTTAACATTTCTATCTTTATCCCATCAATCCTGGCTGTCTTACCCCCTTTCATTTTACCTACTGCCTCACGAACTTCCCCCACACTCACAACTGGCTCTTCCTCGCTCCTACAAGATGTTGTTCCTCCTTGCCCTATACACGAAATCACAGCTTCCCTATCTTCATCAACATTTAACAATTCCTCAAAATATTCCCTCCATCTTCCCAATACCTCTAACTCTCCATTTAATAACTCTCCTCTCCTATTTTTAACTGACAAATCCATTTGTTCTCTAGGCTTTCTTAACTTATTAATCTCACTCCAAACTTTTTCTTATTTTCAACAAAATTGTTGATAACATCTCACCCACTCTCTCATTTGCTTTCTTTTTTACATTGCTCACCACTCTCTTAACCTCTCTCTTTTTCTCCATATACTCTTCCCTCCTTGCATCACTTCTACTTTGTAAAACTTCTCATATGCTAACTTTTTCTCCCTTACTACTCTCTTTACATCATCATTCCACCAATCGCTCCTCTTCCCTCCCGCACCCACTTTCCTGTAACCACAAACTTCTGCTGAACACTCTAACACTACATTTTTAAACCTTCCCCATACCTGTTCGACCCCATTGCCTATGCTATCATTAGCCCATCTATCCTCCAATAGCTGTTTATATCTTACCTTAACTGCCTCCTCTTTTAGTTTATAAACCTTCACCTCTCCCCTGATGCTTCTATTCTCTTAGTATCCCATCTACCTTTTACTCTCAGTGTAGCTGCAACTAGAAAGTGATCTGATATATCTGTGGCCCCTCTATAAACATGTACATCCTGAAGTCTACTCAACAGTCTTTTATCTACCAATACATAATCCAACAAACTACTGTCATTTCGGTAAGACACATATGCAACAGTTAGACAACTTTATTCCGAAACGTTTCGCCTACACAGTAGGCTTCTTCAGTCGAATACAGAAAGTAGGCAGGAACAGTAGAGATGTGAAGACGATGTAATCAGTCCATCACCCTTGTAGTCGTAGAATTTGAGGTTGTCAGTCCCTCGGCCTGGAGAAGTTCAGTTCCATAGTCAGGAACTATCTGAAGATCAAGCGACAGTGCGGAGACTTAAATACTGTCGGAAGGAGAGGTGCAGAGTAGTAGTAGTAGTAGTAGTAGTAGCAGTGAGAATGTAGCCACTGAGAGGTCATGTCCCTCTCAGATCCAACACTTCTCACTTGAAAAGCTTGTCCAAGGTGTTTTCTGTACCAAGATGTCATGTGTTGCAGTGTCTGACAAGATGAACATCAAAATGGTATACAATACCGACAGGTTGTTAGGTAAGACACATATGCAACAGTTAGACAACTTTATTCCGAAACGTTTCGCCTACACAGTAGGCTTCTTCAGTCGAATACAGAAAGTAGGCAGGAACAGTAGAGATGTGAAGACGATGTAATCAGTCCATCACCCTTGTAGTCGTAGAATTTGAGGTTGTCAGTCCCTCGGCCTGGAGAAGTTCAGTTCCATAGTCAGGAACTATCTGAAGATCAAGCGACACGGAGGGCCTGGGTTCGATTCCCGGCGGGTGGAAACATTTCGACACGTTTCCTTACACCTGTTGTCCTGTTCACCTAGCAGCAAATAGGTACCTGGGTGTTAGTCGACTGGTGTGGGTCGCATCCTGGGGGACAAGATTAAGGACCCCAATGGAAATAAGTTAGACAGTCCTCGATGACGCACTGACTTTCTTGGGTTATCCTGGGTGGCTAACCCTCCGGGGTTAAAAATCCGAACGAAATCTTATCTTATCTTCTTATCTTAACATTGTATCAATCGCATCTGCTAGAAAAATGACAGGATGGATAATGAGAACCTTCAAAACTAGGGAGGCCAAGCCCATGATGACACTCTTCAGGTCACTTGTTCTATCTAGGCTGGAATATTGCTGCACACTAACAGCGCCTTTCAAGGCAGGTGAAATTGCCGACCTAGAAAATGTACAGAGAACTTTCACAGCACGCAAAATGGAGATAAAACACCTCAATTACTGGGAGCGCTTGAGGTTCCTAAACCTGTATTCCTTGGAACGCAGGAGGGAGAGATACATGATTATATACACCTGGAAATCCTAGAGGGACAAAGTACCGAACTTGCACACGAAAATCACTCACTACGAAAGCAAAAGACTTGGCAGACGATGCACCATCCCCCCAATGAAAAGCAGGGGTGTCACTAGCACGTTAAGAGACCATACAATAAGTGTCAGGGGCCCGAGACTGTTCAACTGCCTCCCAGCACACATAAGGGGGATTACCAACAGACCCCTGGCAGTCTTCAAGCTGGCACTGGACAAGCACCTAAAGTCAGTTCCTGATCAGCCGGGCTGTGGCTCGTACGTTGGTTTGCGTGCAGCCAGCAGCAACAGCCTGGTTGATCAGGCTCTGATCCACCAGGAGGCCTGGTCACAGACCGGGCCGAGGGGGCGTTGACCCCCAGAACTCTCTCCAGGTAAACTCCAGGTAAATAGTCCCATTGGAGGACATTTGGGTGTCAAGAAGACACTCGGTAAACTGGCAAAACATTTTACTTGGCCAAAGATGAAGGAAACAGTAGCTGATCATGTGTAACGTTGCCACATGTGTCAAGTGACAGGCAAGCCAGCATACATACCTCCACCTCTCATTTCTATCACCGTGGATGGTGAACCATTCTCACGTCTTATTATTGATTGTGTTGGTCCTTTGCCTAGAACCAAACTAGGAAACCAATACTTATTTACTATTATGGATGCTGCGACATGCTATCCCAAAGCTATTCCTATGAGAAAAATTAATGCTTGTGCTATTGTGAGAGCGCTGATGAAATTTTTCTCCCAGGTTGGATTGCCACGAGAGATACAATCAGATCAGGGATCTAACTTCACTTCTAAGATCTTTCGAGAAGCATTATCCCACCTAGGAATAAAGTCTGTACTTTCAACCAGTTATCATCCACAGTCACAAGGGGCTCTAGAGAGATTTCATCAGACACTGAAGTCCATAATGAGAGCTTATTGTGAACATTTTTCTAGAGACTGGGATGCGGGTATACCTTTTCTTCTGTTCGCTATGAGAGAAAGTGAGCAAGAAAGTCTAGGGTTTAGTCCATTTGAATTAATATTCGGACACCAAGTGCGTGGTCCTCTCGCAGTGTTAAAAGACATGTGGACAGGAAAATCAAATCCATCATTGAGCACCTCACCTTCATTAATGCAGCAACATTTGACAGCCACTAGAGAGCTAGCTTCAAAAAACCTAGTTTCAACCCAAGCTAGAATGAAGCAACATTATGACAAGCATGCTGTCTCTCGTTCTTTTAAAGCAGGAGATAAGGTGATGGCTCAGAAATTAGTACAGGTCATGCTCTACAAGCCAGGTATGATGGTCCCCTGGAAGTAGTGAAAAGGCTTAGCGACGTAAATTATTTGGTACGTACGCCTGGGAAAAGGAAATCTAATCATGTGTACCATGTTAACCAGCTCAAGGCATACTACGCTAGTCCTCTACCTACTACTTCTATTCTTCCTAGGACAGAGGAAGAAAACATCAGTCTACCTGACATCTCTAGAGGTAGAGAGGTGCGTTTAGAAAATTCAGTGACTCTACAATCACTAGACGACTTTCTTAGTAACCTTGGGATTGATAAAGCTGGTGATATTAAAAACATGATTTCACAGTTCCCTGAATTGTTCAGTGATGTTCCTAAATGTTGTACTCTGGGTGTACATGACGTTGATGTACAGGGAGCATCACCCATTAAGCAATCACCATATAGGATGAGTCCAACGAAGCATAAAGCACTGAGAGAAGAGGTTGATTTTCTGTTATCTCACGGACTTATTGAGCGCAGTAACAGTCCATTGGCATCTCCATGTATTTTTAGTGCCTAAACCTGACGGTAGTTTCAGAATGTGCACTTACAGGAAAGTGGCCTGGTGGCTAAAGCTCCCGCTTCACACACGGAGGGCCCGGGTTCGATTCCCGGCGGGTGGAAACATTCGACACGTTTCCTTACACCTGTTGTCCTGTTCACCTAGCAGCAAATAGGTACCTGGGTGTTAGTCGACTGGTGTGGGTCGCATCCTGGGGGACAAGATTAAGGACCCCAATGGAAATAAGTTAGACAGTCCTCGATGACGCACTGACTTTCTTGGGTTATCCTGGGTGGCTAACCCTCCGGGGTTAAAAATCCGAACGAAATCTTATCTTATCTTATCTTACCTTGCCTGATGGTTATCCTCTACCTCGCATTGACGACCTTATTGACCGTGTGTCAGGAGCCCAGTTTGTCAGCCATTTAGATCTCTTATGAGGCTATTATCAAGTCCCGCTTACTGAACGTGCTCAAGAAATATCTGCTTTTACTGTTCAAGATGGATTGTTTAACTACCTCGTCACCCTATTCAGCCTATGTAACGCGGCTTCTTCATTCCAACGTATAATGAACGAGTTGACCCACAACTTACAAGGGGTAGAAGCCTACCTTGACGACTTAGTGGTGTACAGTGACGAGTGGGAACAGCACTTGATGCGTCTCAGAACATTGTTCGAGAGACTGGCGCACTATAACTTCACTGTTAACTTAGCTAAATATAGTTTTGGTCAAGCCAAGATTACCTATCTAGGCTTTCGTATCGGCCAAGGTGAGGTTGCTCCTATTGAGGCTAAGGTTCATGCAATTTCTGAATTTCCAGTGCCACAGGATAGAAAGGGAGTACAGAGATTCCTGGGTATGGCAGGATATTATTGCAGGTTCTGTCCAAACTTTTCTCAGATTGCAGCTCCTCTTACTGAGCTTACTATTAGCAAAGTTCAGTTCATCTGGACTAGAGATTGTTCAGACTCATTCAAAAGGTTGAAGCACTTGCTTTCCTGTGCTTTTGTGTTGAAGAGTCCTAATTTCAATCTTCCTTTCCTTTTACATATAGATGTGGGTGGTTATGCAGTGGGTGCTGCTGCTCCAACAGTCAACATCCACTGACATTCTCCATCCTATATGTTACTATTCATCTAAGCTTAAACGACACCAGAAAAATTATGCCACTATTGAGAAAGAGGCTCTAGCTCTTGTGGTGTCCTTTGAACATTTTGATGTGTATTTGGGCACTTCCCCATTTTAAATTAATGTGATTTTAATGCCCAAATACCTTTTGTTACTTGCTATGTCAAATTCAGTAAATTAACGTAATCCCTCCAGCCCATATTAACTATGTATACTCATGTCACGTCTAATTATTATATTTATATATTCACAGTAGTGGTGATATGTGTGAGAGTTGGAGACAGAAGCTGAGTGATGAGTGGGTAGTGTTGTGTGGGCGATGTTACTGCTTGGCGGATTATTATAATTATAATCAAAAAGAAGCGCTAAGCCACAAGGGCTATACAGCACTGCAGGACAGGAAGGAAGCGAGGGCATCATGTGGCAAAAGGGAGGTGGATGAGTAATAGGTTACGGATAACAGCGGAGCAGTGGATGGTGAAAGGGTAAAGGGCAGCAAGAGACTGAGCTAGAAAGGGCTGAGGGGAGTGCGTAAGGTATCATCATCAGAGTTTGTGGAGTAAATCAGTCGTTGTCAAGAAGTCAATGAGAGAGTCAGGACTAAAGGAGGGTCCATCAGCAAGAAGGGAAGGTAAAGAGAGAGGAGTAGAACGAAGACGACGTTGGAGGTAAATTTTGCGTGCTCGTTGATAGAGAGGGCAGTCTAACAGAATGTGGCTAATCTATACTGGAACTTGACACTGCACACAGAGAGGTACAGGGTGCCTCTCCATGAGATACCCGTCAGTAAGACGAGTGTGGCCAATGCGAAGATGGGAGAGTGGTCTCCCAACCATGGCACTGATGACAAGAAGATGGCCAGTAACCTATGGTCGATTAAATAGAATGAAGTTTGTTACCAAGCAGAGTTGACCAATGTTGTTGCCAACGGGCGCGAAGGTGGCAGCTATTGTAGCAAAAAAGTCCAGAAAAAGGACACCTCTATAGGAAATTGGTAGGTCATGTATGCTGACCGCGCAGCAGTGTCTGCCTGTTCATTGCCCTGTACGTCGACATGACCAGGGACCCAACAAAAAAAATAATATCTTTATGCTTCGTAGAGATACGACGTAGCCAAAGTTGGATACGGAGAACTAGGGGGTGAGATGTATCAAATTTTCGTATAGCCTGTAGAGCACTAAGGGAGTCTGAGACTACCACAAATGATGACACAGGCATAGATGTGATACGAATAAGTGCTGCAAGAATGGCATACAGTTCAGCAGTAAAATGCTAGCTGAAGATAGTAAATGCCCCTGCACGACGCTGTCCGGAAACACTGCTGCGAATCTGACGCCGTCTGAAGATTTAGAGCCATCTGTGTACACAGCGGTGGCATGAGAATGGGAGTGGAAGTGATCAAGAAAAGAGAGCGGGAAGCCACCGTGGCAGTTGAGCTTTCGAGCAAGGGAGTGAGAAAGAACAGACCCGAACAGCTGGAACTTCCCAAAGGGGTAGGGAAAAGTGAGATGCTACATGAACATATAAAGGTGGTACCTGAAGGGAAGACAAGAATGAATGTAGGCGAAGAGAAAAGGGATGGAGTAAACAGGGGCGGCAAACGAATAAAGAATGTCTACTAATATCGGTGACCATTCTATAAATGGAAGGATTGTGGAGATCGTGAGAGCGTACATAGTAGCGAAGGCAATGAGCATCACGGCGATAAGACAAGGATGGAACATTTGCTTCTGTATAGAGGCTCTCAACAGGGGAAGAGTGAAAAGCACCAAGGCACAAACGTAAGCCTTGGTGATGGATAGAGTTAAGGATAGAGAGAGTAGCAGGATAAGATAAGATTTCGTTCGGATTTTTAACCCCGGAGGGTTAGCCACCCAGGATAACCCAAGAAAGTCAGTGCGTCATCGAGGACTGTCTAACTTATTTCCATTGGGGTCCTTAATCTTGTCCCCCAGGATGCGACCCACACCAGTCGACTAACACCCAGGTACCTATTTGCTGCTAGGTGAACAGGACAATAGGTGTAAGGAAACGTGTCGAAATGTTTCCACCCACCAGGAATCGAACCCGGGCCCTCCGTGTGTGAAGCGGGAGCTTTAGCCTCCAGGCCACGGGGCCACGGAATAAATCTGGTCACCATAATCGAGTTTCTATAAAATGAGGGCTGAATGTAGGCGAAGCAGAGTTCAACGATCAGCTCCCCAGGAAAGATGAGCAAGGGTTTTAAGAAGGTTTAGCCGGCTGTGACAAGTTGCCTTCAGAGAGGTAATGTGAGGTTTCCAGGATAACCTAAGGTCAAAGAGAAGGTCTAGAAACCTGACCGTATCACGTTCGGGGATACGGGAGCCATAGAGATACAAAGGATGATCGGAGATAACAGAGCGTCTAGTGAAAGTAATTTGGTGAGTTTTGGTACTTGAAATTTAAACCCATGCATGGTGGCCAAGTGGAAACACGGTCGACCGCATGCTGGAGAGAAACTGCAATAAGATGACAGTCAGCGCCTGCAAAAGCAATAGCGAAGTCATCAACATAGAGTGATGACCAAATATTGGGTGGAAGAACAGAGGCCAAATCATTTATAGCAAGGAGAAAAAGTGTTGTGCTTAGAACACATCCTGAGGGACACCTTCAGCTTGACGAAAGTCCGGGGAAAGAACATTATTGACTCAAACACGGAAATGTCTATCACTTAAAAAGTTCTTAAGGAAGGATGGTAGATTGCCTCGCAGGCCTAAGGAATGGGCCTGGGCCAAAATATTATACCTCCAAGTTGTGTCAAGCCTTCTAAAGGTCAAAAAAATGGAAATAACGGTGATTATTCCGAAAAGGCATTACGAACATACGTACCCAAAAGCATGTAAGGGGCAGGTAAAAGCCCCTGACGAAACCCCCTATTGACTACGGAGAGACTTTTGGGTGTCTCTAAATACCACGTTAAACGTCGTTTTACGAGACTTCCATCACTTTGCAAACTGCACTAGAAAGAGTGAGGGGGGGACTAGGGGGGAGGCATCATCCCCCTGTAGTCCCCGGGTTTGCAAAAAGGGAGAAAATGGGATTTCCACAGCGGGGAAAGAACTCCTTGTGCCCAAAAGATTGAAAGGGTGTAAGAGGACTAAAAGGGGGCTGACCGATTAAAGTTTAACAAACATATGAATGCGTCGGGCCCCACTGCCAATGATGCAAGCAAAAGAGGTTGCCTCCTTTTTTAAAGTGAAAAGGATTTTTATCTATTTTTCCCTCTGAGGAAGAAAAGTCCAAGGGTACTAACTCTCTGGCAGACTTTGGGGAAAGAAACGGGGGGGGAAAAGATGGACCCTGGGGAAATACGGACCAAGTGTGCCAAGTTCAATGGCAACGTCGAGGGGGTTTGCTACATCAACCCCAGCGACCCGTAGAACAGGACCGGGTCGGAGAGTTTTTACCATCAATTTCCTCATTTTTTTGACTGCACTCAAAGAAGCAAGGTGGGTGGAAACTAGTCTCCCCAAAACAATGCGTTCTTACGGATGACATGGCAGTGATCGCACGTTTCTGCAAAAAAATCAAGAAGTCTCTCAGCGGTTCTATTGAAGGGTCCCTCCCCCCCATGAGCCATTTCAAAGACTGCTAGACAAGCGGAACCACCAAGGCCGCCCTTTTCGGAATGCCTGCGGGGGTTTGGGGGAAAAGAATGAGAAGCTGCGGTATAAACAGACGTCGAGAAGAGGTGTAGGACTACAAGGAAATAAAGAAGGACCCCACTAAAGCATGAGGGTGTGATAAAGATCCCAATTTTCCCGTCAAATTGCCAGCGAGGGCACGGAAAGGTGGGGGAAAAGGGAAAGGGGAAATAAGAATATTGGAAAATATCGCTGCATGTAACCGTAAACCGAACAGGTGAAAATCATGCAGTGGAGGAAAAGCAGACTGATAGCGTGCAAGAGAGGTAGATACGAGGATCAAAAGGGTGGGAGTACCCCTATTTAAAAAAAAGGAGGGGTGAGAGGGGGAAAAAGCCTCCAAATGGATGCCCCAAGAGTCACAATGGACCTCCCCCGAGGGAAAGGTGGGTATTAAAATCACAAGAACAGAATGGTTGGGAAGGAGAAACAAAAAAGCAAAGTCTGGGATAGAAAATGTCGAGAAGGGAGAGATATAAAAAACTATTTTAAACCACTTATTCAAGTGGATCGGGCTGCAGGAAGCAGCGAGGATGGACAAATATTTTTACGTACGGAAAAAAGTTGCATAGAAGGGCACTTTCATTTTAAATCCCTTGAGAAAAGGGTCCGAAGAATACAATAAATTTTAGCCCGAGATAGGTTTGGAAAAAATGCCAAGTGAATTTTGGGTTTTGTAAGCAGCACCAAAAGGGAAAACCTGGAAAGCAACATCTGAAGCTCACCCCGATACCCCCGAGGCCGCGGATATTCCACTGTAAAAGGGCCATATTTGGGGATGAAGAAAAACCAGGAATCGTAGGAAAGGCACCTACGGACTAGAGGGGTTAGAAAATCAAAAGGGGCGGCATTGGAAGACGTTTTAAGCAGCGAAGAACGGCATTTCGAAGAATGGGGTTGAGAAAATGGGGGGGGAGGGAAAAAGAAGGAAAGGAAGTGAATCAGTGTCCATTGAAGGTTTTGTCTCCGCAAATATTCTGAAATGGGTTCAAAGGGTTTCTGAAATTTGAAGATGTATGGGAGACCTATTGGAGATAGAGGAGGGGGGTGGTAAAGTTGGGACATAAGGACTGTACCCCAAAATAGAGGGGGGGGGAAGATTTTGGGGCTGGGGATGAAGTGTGGGGGGGGGCAGAAGAGGCAAACCTGGGGGGTGGCAAAAGAGGGAGAAATTGGAGGGGGCGGGGGGGGAAAGGGATAGTACGAGGGAGGGTGAAACTCCCATTGTAAAGAGCCAGAGAAGGGGAAGAATAGGGACAGAGACTGGAAGGTAAAGTGTGGAGGGGAAGAAAGGGAAGGGAAAGGGGGAAAGAAATTTGGAATGTGGTTTTTTTGACTTCTGAGAAGTAGGGGGTGTTGGTATTAGGGGTCGTACAAGGTCTTGTCGATACTGGGGGTTGTGAGGGGGACGCGAAGAGTGAGAAAAGACTGAGTTGTTCGGGGCGTCAGAGCCAAGGACAGCAAAAAGGGTAGTGCCGAGTGGTATGGGGGGGGTAACAACAAGGAGGTGCAGAAAAATGGGACCCCAGAAGTGGGGGAGTTGGGAAAAACGAGAATAAGAAACACTAAAGGACACAATGCAATAAAGTGAATTTATTGTGGTAACGTTTCGCTCTCCAGGAGCTTTATCAAGCCATTACAAACAATACGCAGACACAGAGGGTATATAAAGGCTCAGAGGTGCAATATTAGTGAGGTACCATTTCGATGTTCACTAGTGGTAGTGGTAGTAGTAGTAGTAGTAGTAGTAGTAGTAGTAATGGTAGTGGTAGTAGTAGTAGTAGTAGTGGTAGTGGTAGTAGTAGTAGTAGTAGTAGTAGTGGTAGTGGTAGTAGTAGTAGTAGTAGTAGTAGTGGTAGTGACAAAATACAATATGGTAGAGCAATTAATTCGTACATGAGTAAAAGGATATAAAAGCTATTACTTGGGCAACATAAAGATAGGTTGGACAAATATAGAGTGGAAAGAGGCAGCTTGTTTCAGTGTTCACTCTCTGTAATGTGCTTTGTGTAGTATAACAGGAGAGACTATCTGATGGCAGAGTTTACTGTTTTCAGGAGGATTCTTGTTAAGACTTCGGAGATGGTGAAGCTGCCGTTGTTTTGTTTAATTGTATTTGAAACAGCGATCAGTGATGATTCGAGGCACTTTCGTCTGTGGAAATTAGTTTCTTTGATCACTAATTGGGCGTCTCTGAATTTCATGAGATGATTGGTGGAATTTCGGTGTTGTACACAGGCGTTGTTCAAGTTATCGTTCCTACATTCGTAAATGTGTTCATTGAGGCGACCTTCTCAACCGCATCCGTAACCTCTCCATCCATAACAAGAAACTAAGCAGTTTGGATGTGACTTCCCTCTTAACAAAAGTACCTACCAAAAAAGCAATCGAGGTTCTACGACGTAAAGTCAATCAGGACCTTAATCTTCCTCTACCTCCCGGAGATTTTGTTGACTTGATTGAACTCTGTGTTAATTTCAACTGTTTTTCTTTAAATAACAAGCTCTACAAACAAACCTAGGGCATGGGAAGGGGATCCCCCATAAGTGCCGTCCTAGCCAACTTATACATGGAACACCTAGAGTCCAAACACTTCGCCAACATCATCCCTTCAAGCGTCACTTGGTTACGTTACGTGGACGATGTCCTTGTAATAACTCCAAAACGTTTTGATGTAGGGGATCTTCAGGCAAGGCTCAACGCAGTTGACCGGCGATCTAGTTTACACTAGAAGATCCAATGACAAGCTAACTTTCCTCGACGTCCTCATTCACAAAGTAACAACAAAAAAAAGATTTCAAGTTTATCGGAAACCCACCAATAAAAATGATCTCACACACTTCTATTCCAGTCAAGATACCAAGACCAAAAGAGGCATCATCATCGGGTTTTTCCTAAGAGCATACCGAATTTGTAGTCCTGAGTTTCTCGACGAGGAATGTACGTACATTCACCAAACATTCACTGAGTTACATTTTCCTTCTATTTTCATCAAAGACTGCAAGAAAAGAGCTCTTCAGATCATAATTCTCCACGCATCAACACCACTCCCAACAAAGTTATAATTCTTCCCAACAGCCAGGTTGCACTGAACGTCTCAAAAGTACTTTCACAAGCTAACACCAGAGTCACCATCGCTTCTAGCACTTCAATAAAGGATCTAACCAGGACAAAATCCAAGCACCATGAACCAGTCAATGCAGGAATTTACACTATACCCTGTGGAGGCTGTGACAAGATTTACATAGGTGAAACAGCAAGAAACCTCGACCAAACCCCCCTCAATGAACACATTTACGCATGTAGGAACGATAACTAAAACAACGCCTGTGTACAACACCGAAATTCCACCAATCATCTCATGAAATTCAGAGACGCCCAATTAGTGATCAAAGAAACTAATTTCCGCAGACGAAAGTGCCTCGAATCAGCACTGATCGCTGTTTCAAATACAATTAAACAAAACAACGGCAGCTTCACCATCTCCAAAGTCTTAGCAAGAATCCTCCTGAAAACAGTAAATCCTGCCATCACATAGTCTCTCCTGTTATACTACACAAAGCACATTACAGAGAGTGAACACTGAAACAAGCTGCCTCTTTCCACTTTATATCTGTCCAACCTATTTTTATGTTACCCAAGTAATAGTTTTTATATCCTTTTACTCATGTACAAATTAATTGCTCTACCATATTGTATTACTTTTGTCACTACCACTACCACTACTACTACTACTACTACTACTACTACTACTACCACTACCACTAGTGAACATCAAAATGGTACCTCACTAGTATTGCACCTCACTTTGAGCCTTTATATACCCTCTGTGTCCGCATATTGTTTGTAATGGCTTGATAAAGCTCCTGGAGAGCGAAACGTTGCCACAATAAATGTCACATTAGTTGCACTTGTGCCCTTTTACTTTACATATTGTCGGTAATTCTACCAACTTTAATACAATAAGAAACACGGGGTAGTCTCCTTTGGAGGCAGAGATGAGTAACTGCCATAGCATAAGGGAGACCTTCTGCCTCTTTGAGGCAATGGATTTCACGTTCATTTAAGTAGACCTGGCAACGGCGGGAGTACGAAGGGTGAGCTTCATTACAATTAAGGCAAGATGGAGGTTGACTGCAAGATGTATTAGAATGGTCGTCGGCACCACAGACTGGGCATTCGGCCATAGATCTGCAATATTTTGCTGGGTGACCAAAACGCCAGCAATTTCTACATTGTTGCGGTGTAGGTATCACCTTTCGAACTTGTAACCGATGTCCCGCGACAAATACAGAGGATGGGAGTTCTCGGCTGTCAAAAGTTAAATGAGCCACATTGCAAGGGTAACGTCTCCGCCCCCGGGCAGGAAGGACATAAGTGTCTACTTTGAGGATTGGGAGATCCTGGAGTTCCAGCTGTTCAAAAATGTCATTGCCACATGACCTAGTTCAGCCTTCAAAACTTTGGAGCCCGGTCCCTGGACCCATTGTGTACCTCTGTAATCTGTAAATACCTTTGTAACTTGTCATGATTGTGACTAGACCTACCTGGAGTTCATTACCTTTGTAAATTGTGAGTTCATTACCTTTGTAAATTGTGAATTCATTACCTCTGTAACTTGCTCAGCTATCAAAACTTTGAGGCCCAGTCCCTGGACCAATTATGTACCTCTGTAATCTTTTGACTACCGCCCACAGGATGGGTATAGGGTGCATAATAAACATATTAAACTTAAACTAACACATGACTGGAAATTCTGTTGGACTATGGTATGGAGCAGAATGGCAGTACCACTACAAGAATTGAGAGAAAGATGTTTTTCAATAGTGATAGGAGTAGTATCGATATTCAAAAGGAGAGAAAGATCATGAGCTTGGGTAGCATTCTGGACAGTGACAATGCGCGTACCGCTCTTGAGAGCATGAAATGAAATATCTCTACCAACATGACGCAGGAGCGCTTTGCCAATACTATGGTCAGAAAGGTAGGCAGAAGAAGTCGGTCTTAAAGTAAAGAATTTAGTCCCTTGTGTGGTCCGAAACTGAAGCGTGGAGAGGGAGTGCTTGACGTGTCGGGCTTTTCCGAGTAGAATGGGAAGGTAACGAAGGAGCATCATCAGAGATTGACGTTGGCGTTCAGGGGTAGGACCAGAGTTTTGGGCCGGCGTGAAATGGGAGGGCGATTCGAAAATTGCCGTACCATAGAGGGAGAAGCCGAAGCATAGTCAAAGGAGAGTGGAGTTCAGACAAATCAAAGGAGTCAGTCGAAACCCCGTACCTGAAGCGGGGGGGAAACAGCACCAGCAAGAGGTAAAAGGGCATCAGGAGTGTCCGAAGATGGGCTAAACACAAGGCAGGGTCAGAATGGGGGTGCGGTATCAAGAAGGGCCCGGGGTAGTGGGTTCATGGATTGGGTTCTCCATGGTTAGGTTACTCCTTTGCTTTTTGTTTTTAAGAAAAAAAGAGGGGGAGCAGGGAGGAATAGTTCCCAGGAGGAATGAAAGGGCCGGAAATCTCCCTCCGCGCCCAAGAGGACCTCAGCACCGCTAGTAGCGCAGATGCAGCATGGAACCCGTGCCATACCCTACCCTTCATGCCAGTAAACCAGCAATCCGGATATCCGCCACAAAGCATACCTCCTTCGGCCACCACCCCCGGAATCCGAAAGGTGGCTTCCAGAGACACACCCGTCGCCCGAAAGACACCCAAAGCTACTCTGGGATACCGGAGAGGGATCGGGACATACCCAGGCGATCCAGATTCCACGGCAAACTACGCCACCGCCAAGAACCTCAATGGAATGGGATGGACCCTGGTGTCCTTTCCCCTACCTATGAACTAGCGCGCCTGTGGGAGAAATCCCAAAGGCCAAAAAGAGGAAGGGCAAAAGGGAGCGGTGGGGAGGAGGAGGAGGAATGGAAAAAGGGGAGGATGGGATAGGGGAGGGGAGAATGGGGGGTAATTAGGTTCGGTCTGAGGAAGAAGACTGACAGGTCTAATTCCTCAGACCAAGAGCCTCTTCACCACGCCAAGGAGCCCCCCTTGAAGAGGACTGCTTGCCGGAACACTGTCCTGCCACAGACCCCCCCACTACACACCTTAAGCAGTTTCATACTTGGATGTCCATACTGCATAGCATTCCACAACCACTACTTAAGAGTGGAATGCAGTCTCCACTACTATGATTGAGCCTCAACATGTCATGCTTGTCTACGCTATCCTGTCTCTACACTGATGTACATAACCACGAGTATGCAGAGATACGATACTGTGTACTGCCCAGTACTAGGGGCATATCTTAGTGTATAGACGCTGTGAAATTATAGAAGTGCTTGGCACAAGATTGACTCTTATATTTTTTTTATATTAAACTGTTAGTAATGTAACCTGAGTAATCAGTAATGTGATTATTATAATCAAAGGGGAAGCGCTAAACCCGGAGGATTATACAGCGCCTAGGGGGGATGTAGAAGGCATTCAGGCTTAATTTAGGGAACTGGAGTTTACCTGGGGTTTACCTGGAGAGAGTTCCAGGGGTCAACGCCCCTGCGGATCAGAGCCTGATCAACCAGGCTGTTGCTGCTGGCTGCACGCAAACCAACGTACGAGCCACAGCCCGGCTGATCAGGAACTGACTTTAGGAGCACAGATCCATTTCCCTAAATCAAGAGCTCCTCACCAACATCAAGGAACCTTCCTTGAGGGGATCAGTAATGTGAAAGACATTAATGCAACTCCTAGTGCGACCATTTGTTGTGTTGGAGGGGGGTGTTGCAACCCCTGAATGGGTTGCAATGATTAATTTGTACATATATATTACATGTATATTACCTTTTCATATTTTATATTGCTTATATTTGCAATAATAGCTAAATCGTGAATATATTGTTTTATATTATTTGACTTAGTTATGTTGTTAGGTAGGATGAAACATATTATGTGCTCATAGTTCAAGTCTTGATTGTCTAACTACTGTAATTATCGCTCTTTGCTCGTTATTCTGCTGGCTCCTGTTGCTGAGTTGCAGCTGTCCACGGAGCTATCACATGATCCAGTGGGGGGTGTCCTCACCTTGCCTGAAGTATTCAGTCTGGTCTAGACTCGCTTAGGGGTTGGATGTATTCTATACAAGTGCCTAAATCTCCCTTCTAGGCCCTTGTTGGAAGATCGTCTCTTGTCTCATTATTATTGTTGTTAGTTCTGGAGAGACTGTTCACAGAACATTGTATAGACTAAGTGATTTTTGATGTTGTACTGAGGTTGTCTCTAAGACACTCTGAGCAACTCAGGTTCAAAGCTGTAGCTTCTGACCTAATTCGTACTGGTATCTGTGTATTATCACAGTCGGGGATTTTCTAATGCTGAACTTATGCGGAGCTTTGTGACTTTTGTGGAGGATCTGCTGATGGTCCCTACTAGCTGTCTTTATATTATCTCCTTGTTCCTGATTGTGTCGCAGTTGTTTGTTATATTGTTGTTAGGCTTATCAGTCATTTTGTTGTTCAAGCAGAATGTTCTGATTGCCAGTTGGTCAAGAACTTAGTTTATGAGAGGACTTTGTCAGTCACTTGTTTAAGTCTAGTTGAGTCATGAGACATAGCGAACTACTTACAGCACTTACACACATACACATAAACTTATTTGTACATATTTGTATATTGTATTATTAAATGTTAATGTACCAGACGGTACTTAAGACTTATAAATGTGATATGTGCTTTCAGCACAATAATACTGTACATGAGAGAAGTGATTAATATTATTTTGATTATTAATTTAATTTAATTTGATATACCTTGTTACAAGAAACGTGATTCTAAAAGCTTAGAGATCTCCAGTGAATACTAGAAAGGACTGCCCTTCTAGCATCCAGCCTGTTACTGGGTTTTTGTAATGAGTAGTCAGTATCCTTGTCCAATTATCCATTAGAATTCAGTATGATTCAATAGTGCTTCAGGATTACAACTGGTAGGCTACTAACTAGAGAAATTAAAATTTAATAAATTTATTAAGTCTAGAGGTATATACATCTGGAAAATCCTAGAGGGACTAGTACCGAACTTGCACACGAAAATCACTCACTACGAAAGCAAAAGACTTGGCAGACGATGCACCATCCCTCCAATGAAAAGCAGGGGTGTCACTAGCACGTTAACAGACCATACAATAAGTGTCAGGGGCCCGAGACTGTTCAACTGCCTCCCAGCACACATAAGGGGGATTACCAACAGACCCCTGGCAGTCTTCAAGCTGGCACTGGACAAGCACCTAAAGTCAGTTCCTGATCAGCCGGGCTGTGGCTTGTACGTTGGTTTGCGTGCAGCCAGCAGCAACAGCCTGGTTGATCAGGCTCTGATCCACCAGGAGGCCTGGTCACAGACCGGGCCGCGGGGGCGTTGACCCCCGGAACTCTCTCCAGGTAAACTCCAGGTAAGAGGTATATTATCAAATAAAATTAATCAATTCAAACAAATTAATAATAATAATAATCACTTCTCTCGTATACAATAGTATTGTGCTAAAAGCACATATCACATTTATAATTCTTAAATACCGTCTGGTACATTAACATTTAATAAGATATTACAAATATGTACAAGTTTGTGTGTATGTGTGTAAGTGCTCTAAGTAGTTCACTATGTCTCAAGACTCGACTAGACTTAAACAAGTGACTGACAAAGTCCTCTCATAAACTAACTTCTTGACCAACTGGCAGTCAGAACAGTCTGCTCGAACAATAAATATAACACTAAGCCCAATAGCAATATAACAAGCAACTGCGACACAGAATCAGGAACAAGGAGATAATATAATGACAGCTAGTAGGGACCATCAGCAGATCCTCCACAAAAGTCACAAAACTCCTATACTACTGAATCTAAGTTCAGCATAAGAAAATCCCCGACTGTGATAATACACAGATACCAGTACAAGTTAGGTCAGAAGCTACAGCTCAGGACCTGAGTTGCTCAGAGTGTCTATGCGACACACAACCTCAGTACAACGTCGAAAATCACTAAGTCTATACAATGTTCTGTGAACAGAGTTCTACAGAACTAACAAGAATAATGAGACAGACAATCTGTCCAACCACCAAGAGAGTCTAGACCAGACTGAATACTTCAGGCGAGGTGAGGACACCCCCCCCCTCGATCACGTGATAGCTCCGTGGACAGCTGCAGCCAAGAAACAGAAGCCGGCAGTCTAACGAGCAAAGAGTGATAATTACAGTAGTTAGACAATCAAGACTTGAACTGAGCACATAATATGTTACATCCTACCTAACCAAAGGAAGCTAAGTCAAATAACAATATAAAGCAATACATTTACGATTTAGCTATTATCACAAATACAAGCAATATAAAATTAAATGAAAAGGTAATATACATATAATATATATAATATACATTGCAACCCATTCAGGGGTTGCAACATACCTCTAGATGATACTTAATAAATTTATTAAATTTTATTTTCTCTAGTTAGTAGCCTATCAGTTGTAATCCTGAAGCACTATTGAATCATACTGAATTGTAATGGATAATTGGACAAGGATACTGACTATTTGTTACGAAAACCCAGTAACAGGCTGGATGCTAGAAAGGCAGTCCTTTCTAGTATTCACTGGAGATCTTCAAGTTTTTAGAATCGCGTTTTTTGTAACAGTGGATGGGAAAGGGAAAGCTGTGTGTTTGGATGGATGGGTCAGGGGAAGCAATATGTAAGGATGGATGTGTCACGGGAAGCTATGTGTTTGGATGGATTTGTCAGGGGAAGCTATGTGGTTGGATTTGTTGGTTAGGAGAAGCTATGTGGTTGGATGAGTGGGACAGGGAAATCTATGTGGTTGGATGGATGGGTCAGGGGAAGCTGTGTTGTTGGATGAGTGGGTCAGAGAAACTATATGGTTGGATGAGTGGACCAAGGGAAGCTATGTGGTTAGATGGGTGGGTCAGGAAAAGCTATATGGTTGGATGGGTGGGTCAGGATAAGCTATGTGGTTGGATTGATGGGTCAGGGGAAGAGATGTGTTTGGATGGATATGTCAGGGGAGCTATGTGTTTGGATAGATGTGTCAGAGGAAGCTATGTGGTTGGATGGGGGGGTCAGCTGAAGCTATGTGGTTTGATGGGTAGGTCAGGGAAATCTGTGTGGTTGAATGGTTGGGTCAGGGGAAACCATGTGGTTGGATGGGGATCTGGGGAAGCCATGTGGTTGGTTGTGTGGGTCAGGGGAGGCTATGTGATTGGATTGGTGGGTCAGGTGAAGCTATTTGGTTGGAAGGGTGGGTCAGGGTAAACAATGTGGTGGGATGGGTGGGTCATAGGGAGCTAAGTGGTTGGATGGATGGGTCAGGGGAAGCTATATAGTTGGATGGATAAGCCAAGGGAAGCTATGTGGTTGGATGGGTTGGTCAGGGGAAGCTATGTGGTTGGATGGGTGGGTCAAGAGAAGCTATGTGGTTGGATAGGTGGGTCAAGGAATGCTATGTGGTTCATTGGGTGGATCAAGGGAAGCTATGTGGTTGGATATGTGGGTTGGGGAGATGTGGTTGGATGAGTGACTCAGGGAAATCTGTGTGGTTGGATTGGTGGGTCAGGGGAAGCTATGTGGTATGATAGGTGGGTCAGGGAATGCTATGTGGTTCATTGGGTGCATCAAGGCAAACTATCTGGTTGGATGGGTGGGTCAGGAGGGCCCATGTGATTGGATTGGTGCATCAGGGCAAGCTATGTGGTTGGATGGGTGGGTTAGGGGAAGCTGTGGTTGGATGGGTGGTTCAGGGGAAGCTAATTGGTTGGATGGATTTGACAAGGGAAGCTATGTGATTGGATGGGTTTGTCAGAGGAAGCTATATGCTTGGATGCATGGGACAGTGGAAGCTTTGTGGTTGGATTGATCGATCAGGGGAAGCTGTATGGATGGATGGGTGGGTAAGGGGAAGCTTTGTGGTTGGATTGGTGGGCAACGGGAAGCTATGTGGTTTCATGGGTGGGTCAGGAAGCTGTGTGGTTGAATGGGTAGGTAAAGGGACACTATGT
This sequence comes from Cherax quadricarinatus, assembly GCF_026875155.1. Classification (NCBI taxonomy): domain Eukaryota; kingdom Metazoa; phylum Arthropoda; class Malacostraca; order Decapoda; family Parastacidae; genus Cherax; species Cherax quadricarinatus. Next base: position 16,019,970 of record NC_069493.1, on the reverse strand, counting down.
GGTTGAATGGGTGGGTCAGGAGAAGCCGTGGTTGGATAGGTGGGTCAGTGGAAGGTATGTGGTTGGATGGGCAGGTCAGGGAAGCTATTTGGTTGGATGGGTGGGTCAGGGGGAGCTATGTATTTGGATGAGTGGGTCAGAGCATTGGTTGGAGTGTGGTCAGGTAAGCTATGTGTTGGAATGGTGGGTCAGGGGAAGCTATGTAGTTTGATTGATGGGTCAGGGGAAGATATGTGGTTTGGATTGATGTCAGGGAAGCTAGGTGTTTGATAGATTGGTCAGAGGAAGCATTGTTAATGGTGAGCAGAAGCTATGAGGTTGGATGGGTAGGTCAGGGGAAGCTGTGTGGTTGGATGGTTGGGTCAGGGGAAACTATGTGGTTGGATGGGGGTTAGGGGAAGCTATGTGGTTTGTTGGGTGGGTCAGGAGAGGTTATGTGATTCTATTTTTGGGTCAGGGGAAGCTGTTTGGTTGGAAGGGTTTGTCAGCGGAAGCTATGTGATTGGACTGGTGGGTAAAAGGAAGCTATGTGGTTCGATGGATATGTCAGGGGAAGCTATGTGTTTGGATAGATGGGTCAGAGGAAGCTATGTGGTTGGATAGGTGGGCCAGGGGAAGCTATGTAGTTGGATTTGTGGGTCAGGGGAAGCTGTGTGGTTGGATGGTTGGGCAGGGAAAACTATGTGGTTGGATGGGGGGTCAGGGGAAGCCATGTGGTCTGTTGGGTGGGTCAGGGGAAGCTGTTTGCTTGGAAGGGTGGGTCAGTGGAAGCTATGTGATTGGATTGGTAGGTCAGGGGAAGCTATGTGGTTGGAAGGGTGCATCAGGGGAAGCTATACAGTTGGATGGATGGTCCAAGGAAAGCTATGTTGTTGGATGGGTGACTCAGGGAAACCTATGTGTTTGGATGTGAGGGTCAAGGGAAGCTATGTGGTCGGATAGGTGTTTCAAGGAAAGCTATGTGGTTCATTGGGTGGATCAAGGGAAGTTATGTGGTTTGATGGGTGGGTCAGGGGATTCTATGTGACTGGATTAGTTCATCAGGGGAAGCTAAGTGGTTGGATGGGTGGATCATGGGAAGCTATGTGGTTGGATGGGTGGGCCAGGAGAAGCTAATTGGTTGGATGGATGGAGCAGGGGAAGCTATATGGTTGGAAGGGTGGGTCAAAAGAAGCTTTGTATTTGGATGGATGGGCCGAGGGAAGCTATGTGGTTGGATAGGTGGGTCACATGAAGCTATGTGGTTGGATGGGTGGTCAGGGGAAGCTTTGTGGTTTGAAGGGTGGGTCAACGGAAGCTATGTGGTTAGATAGGTGTGTCAGGGAAAGCTATGTTGTTCATTGGTGGATCAAAGGGAAGCTATGTGGTTGGATATGTGGGTTGGGGAAGCTATGTGGTTCATTGAGTGGATCAAGAGAAGCTATGTTGTTGGATGGGAGGGTCAAGGGAGGCTATGTGATTGGATTGGTGCATCAGGGGAAGCAATGTTGTTGGATGGGTGAGTCAGGGGAAGGTATGTGGGTGGATGGGTTGGTCAGGGAAAGCTAATTGGTTGGATGGGTGGGTCAGTGGAAGCTATGTGGTTGGATGTGTGGGTCAGGGGAAGCTATGTTGTTGGATGGGTGGGTCAGGGGAAGCTGTGTGGCTGGATGGGTGGGTCAGGAAAAGCTACGTGCTTGGATGGATGGGTCAGGGGAAGCTATATGTTTGGATGGATATGTCAGGGGAAGCTATGTGTTTGGATGGATGGGTCAGGGGAAGCTATGTCGTTGGATTTGGGGGTTTGGGGAAGGTACGTCGTTGGATGAGTGGGTCAGGGAAATCTATGTGGTTGGATGGATAGGTCAGGGGAAGCTATGTGGTTGGATGGGTTGGTCAGTGGCAGTTATGTGGTTGGATAGGTGGGCCAGGGAAGCTATGTGGTTGGATGGGTGGGTCAGGGGAACCTATGTGGTTGGATAGGAGGGTCAGAGTTAGCTCTGTGATTGGATTGGAGGGTCAGGGGAAGCTATGTGGTTTAATGGGTGGGTCAGTGGAAGCTATGTGGTTGGGTGGGTGGGTCATGTGAAGCTATTTGGTTGGATGGGTTCGGTCAGGGAAAGCTCTGTGATTGGATGGGTGGGTCAGGGGATGCAATGTGTTGGATGGGTGGTCAGTGGAAGCTATGTGGTTGGATGGGTGGGTTAGGGGAAGTTATATAATTGGATGGGTCGGCCAGGGAAGTAATGTGGTTAGATGGGTGGGTCAGTGGAAGCTATGTGGTTGGATGGGTGGGTCATTGGAAGTAATGTGGTTAGATGGGTGGGTCAGTGGAAGCTATGTGGTTGGATGTTTGGGTGAGGGGAAGCTCTGTGGTTGGATGGGTGGGTCAGGGGAAGTAATGTGGTTAGGTGGGTGTGTCAGTGGAAGCTATGTGGTTGGATGGGTCAGTCAGTGGAAGCTATGTGGTTGGATGGGTCAGTCAGTGGAAGCTATGTGGTTGGATGGATAGGTCAGTGGAAGCTATGTGTTTCAATGGATTGGTCAGGGGAAGATATAAGTTTGGATGGATATGTCAGGGGAAGCTATGTGCTTGGATGGATGGGTCAGGGGAAACTATGTGGCTGGATGGGTGGGTCAAGGGAAGCTAAGTGGTTGGATGGGTAGGTAAAGTGGTGCTATGTGGTTGAATTGGTGGGTCAGGAGAAGCTAAGTGGTTTGATGGGTGGGTCAGTGGAAGCTATGTGGTTGGATGGGTGGGTCAGAGGAAGCTCTGAGGTTGGATGGGTGGGTCAGGGGAAGCTATGAGGTTGGATGGGTGGGTCAGTGGAAGCTATGTGGTTGGATGGGTTGGTCAGTGGAAGCTATGTCGTTAGATGGGTGGGTTATGGGATGCTATGTGATTGGATGGGTTGGTCAGGGGAAGCTGTGTAGTTGAATAGATATGCCAGGGGGAAGCTATGTCGTTGGATAGGTGGTTCAGGGGAAGCTATGTGGTTGGATTGATGGGTCAGGGGAGCTATGAGTTTGGATGGATGGGTCAGGGGAAGCTATGTGGTTGGATTTGTTGGTTAGGGGAAGCTATGTGGTTGGATGAGTGGGTCAGGGAAATCTATGTGGTTGGATGGATGGGTCAGGGGAAGCTATATGGTTGGATGGGTGGGTCAGGGGAAGCTATGTGGTTGGATGAGTGGGTCAGGAGAAGTTATGTGTTTGGATGGATATGTCAAGGTAAGCTATGTGTTTGGATAGACGGGTCAGAGGAAGCTATGTGGTTGGATGGGTGGGTCATGGGAAGCTATGTGGTTGGATGGGGGTCAAGGGAATCCATGTGGTTGGTTGGGTGGGTCAGGGGAGGTTATGTGATTGGATTTGTATGTCAAGGGTAGCTGTTTGGTTGGAAGGGTTCATCAGCAGAAGCTGTGTGATTGGATTGTTGGGTCAGGGAAGCAATGTGGTTGGATGGATATGTCAGGGGAAGCTATGTGTTTGGATAGATGGGTCAGAGGAAGCTATATGGTTGGATGGGTGGGTCAGAGGAAGCTATGTGGTTGGATGGGGGTCAAGGGAAGCCATGTGGTTGGTTGGGTGGGTCAGGGGAGGTTATGTGATTGGATTTGTGGGTCAAGGGAAGCTGTTTGGTTGGAAGGGTTCATCAGCAGAAGCTATGTGATTGGATTGTTGGGTCAGGGAAGCTATGTGGTTGGATGGATATGTCAGGGGAAGCTATGTGTTTGGATAGATGGGTCAGAGGAAGCTATGTGGTTGAATTGGTGAATCAGGGGAAGCTGTGTGGTTGGATGGTTGGGCAGGGGAAACTATGTGGTTGGAGTGTACCTGTTGGTGAGTACCTGTATTTAAAACATGGAAGGGGTGGGTAGCAAGGAAAGCCTCTAACTGAATGCCATGGGAATCACAGTGAGGCACCCCCCCCCCCCAAAGGAAATGATGGGCATTAAAATCGCCAAGTAACAAAAGCAGTGGCGGTAATGACGAAACAAGAAAGCCAATATCCGGAATAGATAATGCCCGAGAAGGAGATATAAAGAACAGAGCATGTACCACCTATGCAAGTGGATACGGGCTGCTGTGTAATGCAGCGAAGTACGAACAAATAGCTGATGGTACAGAATATCAGTGCGGTGAAGAAGGGCACTTTCATTAAAGGTCCCATCAGGAAAAGGATCTGAAGAATATAATAAATTATAGCCTGAGATGGGATAGATAACAGCAGAGTGCAATTTTGGTTCCTGTAAGCAAACACCAACAAGGGAAAACTGGGAGAGTAACATCTGAAGCTCACCCCGATTACTCCAGAGGCTGCGTATATTCCACTGTAAATAGGCTATGATTGGCAATGATAAAGATACCTGAAATCCACAGGTAAGGGTTCCTACAGACTAGAGGGGTTAGAAAAGTCCACATGCGGAGGCAGCAGAAAACGTTCAAGCAGCAAAGGAACTGTGTGCTGTGAAGAAAGGAGTTGTGCAGATAGAGGAGATGAGAGAGAAGGAACAGGGGTGGATCAGTGTCCATTGACGGTTTGGTCTAAGCAATATATTCAGAGATTGCTTCAAGTGTTTCGGAATTCAGAGACGTCGTATGGGAGACAATATTGGAGATGGTAGGGGAGGATGAGTAAAGATTGGAACTGTAATGGACTGTACCAAGGTAGGGGGGGAGACGAAAGGGTGGAGGGAACTGAAGAAGAAGCGTGGAAGGGGACAGAAGAGGCAGAAACCTGGGAGGTGGCAGAAGAGGAAGAAACTTGGAGGGAACAGGGTAGGAAGGTACAGTATGAGGAGGAGGAGGGTGAACCTCTACACTTGTAACAGAGCCAGTGAGAGGGGAAGAACCAGGTACAGAGACAAGGAAGGTAAAATGAGGAGGTGGAATAAGGGAAGGAGGGGTTAAAGGACCTTTTTTAAACTTCTGATAAGTAGAGGGACGATTGGGAGGTGTCGTACGAGATCTCGTCGATACTGAGGATTGTGAGGGAGAGCACGAAGAAGCGAGAACAGACTGAGGCATTGAACTAGGGACGTCTGAGCCTAGGACAGCAAAAGAATTAGATACAGGAGTGACTATGGGAGAGGTAACCACAGAGGAGGCTGCAGAAGATGGGACCCCAGAAGTGGGGGACGTTTTGAAACACGGGAATAAGAAACATGAGGTGGTCTCCCTTGGAGGCAGAGATGAGAAACTGCCATGGCATAAGGGAGACCTTCTACCTCTTTGAGGTAACGGATTTCCCGCTCATTTAAGTAGACTTGGCAACAGCGAGAGTACGAAGGGTGAGCCTCATGACAATTAAGGCAAAAGGGAGGTCGATTGCAAGATGTATTAGAATGGTCATCGGCACCACAGACTGGGCATTCGGCTATAGATCTGCAATATTTCGCTGGATGGCCAAATTGCCAGCAATTTCTACACTGTTGCAGTGTAGGGATCACCTTTCAAACTTGTAACCCATGTCCTGCTACATAAACTGAGGATGGGAGTTCACGGCTGTCAAAAGTTAAACGAGCCACATTGCTAGGGTATCGTCTCCACCCGCGGGCAGGAAGAACATAAGTGTCTACCTTGAGGATTGGGAGATCTTGGAGTTCCAACTGTTCAAGAATGTCATTACCACATGTTTGGAAATTTTGTTGAACTATGGTATGGGGCAGAATGACGGTACCACTACAAGAATTGAGGGAATGATGTTTTTCAATAGTTACAGGAACAGTATCGATATGGGAAAGAAGAGAAAGATCATGTTCTTGGGTAGCATTCTGTACAGTGATGTACGTACCACTCTTAAGAGCATGAAAAGAAATATCTTTACCAACATGGCGTAGGAGTGCCTTGCCAATACTGTGGTCGGAAAGATAGGCAGTAGAGGAAGTCGGTCATAAAGTGAAGAATTTAGTTCATTGTGCATTCTGAAACTGAGCGTGGAAAGGGAGTGCAGGACGTGTCGATCTTTTCTGAGAAGAACGAGAAGGTGGAGAAGTATCATCAGCAGGTAACTGTCGTCGGCGTTTAGGCGTAGGACCAGAGTTGGTCCGATGTGGAACGGGCCAGCGATTCAAAAATTGCCATACCATAGAGGGATAGGCCGGAAGCATAGTCAAAGGAGAGCGGAGGTCAGATAAATCGAAGGAGTCAGTCGAGACCTCAGCACCTGAAGCGGGTGAGGAAACAGCACAGTCAAGAGGTACAGAGGCATGAGGAGTGTCCGAAGAGTAGCCCAAAGACAAGGCGGGGTCAGAACGGGGTGCAGTATCAAGAAGGGGCCTGGGAATAGCAGGTTCATGGACTAGGGCTGCCATGGTTAGGTTACTTCTTTCTTTTTGTTTTTAAGAAAAAACAAGAAAAGAAAAGAAAAAGAAAAAAGAATAAAAAAAGGGGGGACTGGGGAGGGACAGTTCCTAGGAGGAACGAAAGGGGCAGAAATCTTCCTCCGCACCCAAGAGGACCTCAGCACCACAAGTAGCGCAGATGCAGCATGGAACCCGTGCCATACCCTACCCATCATGCCAGTAAGCCAGCAATCCGGGATAGCAACCTCACATCTGCCCAGCTACATTGGTGGACAAAAGAGAGGGCGGCCGGATATCCACCACAAAGCATACCTCCTTCGGCCACCACCCCCAGAATCCAAAAGGCGGCTTCAAGAGATACACCCGTCACCCGAGAGACACACAAAGCCAACCTCTGGGATACCGGAGAGGGATCGGGACATCACCAGGCAATCCAGATTCCACGGCAAACGCCACCGCCAAGAACCTCAACGGAATGGGATGGACCCCGGTACCCTTTCCCCTATCTAGGAACTAGTGTGCCTGTGGGAAAAAATCCCAAAGGCCAAAAAGGAACGGCAAAAGGGAGGGGTGGGGAAGAGGAGGAGGAAAGGAAAAAGGGTAGGATGGGATAGGGAAGGGGGGATTGGGGGGTACTTAGGTTCGGTCTAAGGAAGGAGACTGACAGGTCTAATTCCTCAGACCAAGAGCCTCTTCACCACAACAAGGAGCCCCCCTTGAAGAGGAGCTGTGCTTGAAAACACTGTAAACAATGAACTGCTAAAGATATATGCTTGGATGATAACCAACAAACTCACTCTCAACATAGACAAAACATACTTCATGCTGTTTGGCAACAGAGCCTCAAATATTCAACTCAACATACTGTTATCAAGACACATGGAGGGCAAATTTCTAGGTCTTCTCCTTGGTGGTAATCTTAAATTTCAGTCCCATACCCATCAAATAGACAAGAAAATTTCCAAATCATTAGGAATACTTTCCAAGATATGCTACTATGTACTGCAAACAACCCTCCTTACCCTGAACCACTCTCTAATATATCCTTACCTCACCTATGGTATCTGTGCCTGGGGCTCAACCACTGCCAACCACCTTACACCCTTAATAATCCAACAAAAAGCTGCTGTGCTGGTGATAACCAGCTCCTGTGCTAGACAGCACACCCCCCCCCCCCCACTTTTTCAAAAGCCTCAACTTGCTAAATATACAAGACGTACACTCATATTATTGTGCCTACTACATATACAGAACTTTAAATTATTTTTTTTTATCACACTGGCCGATTCCCACCAAGGCAGGGTGGCCCGAAAAAGAAAAACTTTCACCGTCATTCACTCCATCACTGTCTTGCCAGAAGGGTGCTTTACACTACAGTTTTTAAACTGCAACATTAACACCACTACTTCAGAGTGAAGGCACTGTATTCCCATCTCCAGGACTCCAGTCCAGCCTGCTGGTTTCCCTGAACCCCTTCATAAATGTTACGTTGCTCACACTCCAACAGCATGTCAAGTATTAAAAACCATTTGTCTCCATTCACTCCTATCAAACACGCTCACACATGCCTGCTGGAAGTCCAAGCCCCTTGCACACAAAACCTCCTTGACCCCCTTCCTCCAACCTTTCCTAGGCCGACCCCTACCCAGCCTTCCACTACAGACTGATACACTCTTGAAGTTATTCTGTTTTGCTCCATTCTCTCTACATGTCCGAACCACCTCAACAACCCTTCCTCAGCCCTCTGGACAACAGTTTTGGTAATCCCGCACCTCCTCCTAACTTCCAAACTACGAATTCTCTGCATTATATTCACACCACACATTGCCCTCAGACATGACATCTCCACGCCTCCAGCCCTCTCCTCGCTGCAACATCAATCACACCATGCATCACACGCCATAAAGATCATTGGAGTAAAACTATCTACTCTCAGACATCCCCCTCTTTGCCTTCCAAGGACAAATTCTGTCTCCACATACTCCTAAGTTCACCACCTCAACCTTTTCCCCTCATCATTCTATGATTCACCCTCATCATTCATAGACCCATCTGCTGGACAATCGTCCACCATCCAAAATATCTGAATAACATTCACCTCCTGCCATACTCTCTATCTTCCCTCCAAACTGATATCCAAGTCTTTCCATCACTTAATCTTTTGTTATCCTCAATAACCTTACCTTTCCGAGGTATATCACTTTTATTTCATCTTTTGCACACCTACCAATTCCTCCACCAATCCTCTGCAACTTCTCTTCAGAATTCTCCCAAGAGCACAGTGTCCATCAGTAAAGACAACTGTGACACAACTCCCACTTTATGTGTGATTCTTTACTTTTAATTTAACTCCACGCCTCTTTTGCCAAGACCCTCGCCATTTAACTTCTCTTACAAACCCATCTATAATTATTATTATAAACAAAAAGAAGGGCTTAACCACAAGGACTATACAGTGCTGCAGGGCAGGAAGGAAGCGAGGGCATCAGTTGCAAAGGGAGATGGTGAGTAATAGGTTATGGATAGAACAGCGTGGTAATTGGAAGGAAAGGGTAACGGCACCAAGAGACTGAACTAGAAAGGGCTGAGGGGAGTGCGAAAACAGATTTATCACCAGAGTTTGTGGAGTAAATCAGGATCGTTGTCAAGACGTGTCAATGAGAGAGTCAGGATTAAAATGGAGGGTCCATCACAAGAAGGGAAGGTAAAGAGAGAGTAGTAGAACGAAGATGACTTTGGAGGTAAATTCTGTGTGCATTCGTTGATAGAACAGTGGGCAGACTAACAGAATGTGGGTAATCGATACAGACTTTTCTTGACACTGCTCACATTAGAGAGGAACAGGGAGCCTCTCCATGAGATACCCATGAAGTAAGTCACAGTTGGCCAATGCGAAGGCAGGAGAGAGGTGGTCTCACCAACCTCGGCACTGATGACAAGATAAACTTTGCCAGTCAACTCTATGCTCGTTTAATAGAATGAAGTTTGTTACCGAGTCAAAGTTGACCAACTTGTCTATGACCAAACAGGTCTAAGGTGGTAGCAATTGCAACAAAATAGTCCAGAAATGGAACCATACACCATCGATAGGAAATTGGTAGGTCATGTCTGCTGCCCGCACAGCAGTGTCTGCCTGTTCATTGCGTCCTTACTCGACATGACCAGGACCCAACAAAACAATATCTTTATGTTTGGTAGAGATACGGCGTAGCAACGTTGGATACGGAGAACTAGTGGATTGAGACTATCCAATGTTTTCGTATAGCCCTTAGAGCACTATGTGAGTCGAGACTACCACTAAATGATACCCAGGCATAGATGCGATACGAATAAGTGGCTCATATAGCAGAATGGCATACAGTTCAAGCAGCAAAAATATTCTAGCTGAAGATAGTAACAGCCCCCACAAGACGCTGTCCGGTTCAAACACTGCTGCGAATCCTGAGACCCGTTCTGAAGTACTTAGACAGCCAATCTATGAACACAGCGGTGGCAATGACTAATGGGAGTGGATAGTGATCAAGACAAAGAGAGCGGGAAGCCATCATAGCCAGTTGAAGCTTTTGGAGCAGGGAGGTGAGAAAGAACCAGACCCGAACAAGCATGTAACTTCCCAGGGGGGGTAGGGAAAAGTGAATGCTACATGAACATATAAAGGAGGTAACTGAAGGGAAGACAATAGTGAATGTAGGCGAAGAGAAAAGGAGAACGGAGTAAACAGGGGCGGCGAATGAATAAAGAATGTCTAATAATATCGGTGACCATTCTCTTACTAAATGGAAGTGAGTGAGTAGATCGTGAAGCATATCATAGAAGCAAAGGCAATGGGCATCACGGCGATACAGACACGGATGGAAATTCCGCTCTGTATAGAGGCTCTCAACAGGGGAAGAGCGAAGAAGCACCAAGCACAACGTAATCCTTGGTGATGGGTGGAGGTAGCGTGAGGAGGGGGGGGTGGGGGGGGGCGGGGGGGGAGTGGGAGGGGGGGGGGTTTGGGGGAGGGCAGGGGTTTTCTGGGGGATGACGGGGAATAAAATCTGGTCAGGGACCTTTAGCGAGTTCGATAAACCAAGGCTGAATGTAGGCGAAGCAGAGTTCGACCGATCACTCCCCAGGAAAGATGAGCAACGGGTTTTAGAAGGTTAGCCGGCTGAGACAACATTGCCTTCAGACAGGAAATGCGAGTTTTCCAGGATAACCGACGGACCAAAGAGAAGGCCTAGAACCTGACTGTACACGTTCGGGATAACGGGAGCCATAGAGATACAAAGGATGATCGGAGTATAACAGAGCGTCTAGTGAAAGTAATTGGTGAGTTTTGGTACACTTGAAAATTTAAACCCATGCGTGGTGGCCCAAGTGGAAACACGGTCGACCATGCTCACTGCTTGATGAGATATAACTGCATATAAGATGCACAGTCAGCGAGCATGCACCAAGCAATAGCGAAGTCATACAACATAGAGGTGATGACCAAATATTGGGTGGGAAAGAACAGAGGCAAAATCAATTATAGGCAAGGAGAACAAAAGCTGTTGTGCTTAGAACTCACATTTCCCTGAGGACCAACCTACAGCTTGGAATGAAGTCCGGGAGGAAATAACATTATTGTGACTCGAACAGGAAATGTCTGTCAGTTATAAAAACAGTTCTAAAGGAGGGATGTGTAGATTGACCTCGGAGGCCCTAAGGAATGGGCCTGGCCAAAATTTATACATTCCAAGTTGGGTCATATTGCGTTCTCAAGGTCAAAAAATATGGTAAAATTTAAACTGAGAGATTATTCGACTAAGGGCCTTACGAGCATACGTATCCAAGCGTAGTAAGGGGTCTATAGATCTAAAACACCTACGAAAGCACATAGACTATGGAGAGACGGTTTGTGTCTCTAAATACCACATTAAACGTAGATATTACGAGACATTCCAGTCACTTTTCAAACTGCACTAGTAAGAGCATGGGGCGAAAGTGGGAGGTATCAAGTCCTTAGTACCTATTTATGTGGAAAGCAGAACAATGGAAGATTTTCCACAGCTGGGGAAGAACTCCTTTTGCCCCAAATAAGATTGAAGAGGTGTAATAGATGACTACAAGGGGGCTGACTGATGTAATGTTGTAACATACTAATATGAATGTCGTCAGACCCAGCCAGCTGCCGATATCGGCGAAGCTGAGAGCGTGCCTTCTACAGTTCTGAAGTGTATAAGGCATCATTATACTGTTTCACTTCTCTGAGACAAGAAAAGTCCAAGGGTTTCTACAAACTCTCCTGCAGACTTTGAGGAAAGAACGAGGGCATAGATGGAGCCCTCGGAAATACGGACAGATGTTAGGCAAGGTTCAATGCACTGTCGAGAGGCGGTTTTTGCTACATCAATCACCACGAACCCTAGAACAGGAGCCGGGTCCAGGAGAGTAATTTACCAACTCAATTTCCCTCACTTTTTTTTTTCAGACTGCACTCAAGAAGAAGCAGAGGGATGGTGGGAAACCATAGTCTCACACACACCAACAAGTGCGTATTACATCAACGGATGACACGGCGGCGAACGTCACGCTCTGCTTAAAATCAAGAAGTCTCGCTCACGATTCTATTGTACCGGTACCGTATGCCCCAGCAGCACTTTCAAACGTACTGCAGAGCACAAGAAAAGGAACCACCAAGGCACGGCACTTCTGAGAATGCCTGCCAGAGGGTTTGAGGATAATCGAATGAAGAACTCGCGGTAATAAACTAACGTCGAGAGAAGATGTAGTAGGACTCATCATTGTGGAGGTTCATTGAAGAAGGAACCTCACTAAAAGCAGTGAGGTGTGAGTAAAGATCCCAAATTGCCCGATCAATTGCCAGACGAGGGCACGGAAAGTGTGTGAATAGGAAAATTAAGAATGATCGGAAAATGATCGCTGTCCTGTTACGTCATGGTAGAACAACCAGGGTGAAAGTCTAGAGCAGTGGAGAAGAGCAGACTGATAGATCGATGCAGAGAGAGTATAGATATCTTCTGGATCAAAAAGGTTGGGAGTACCCAGTATTTAAAACCTGGAGGAGTTGGTGCGTGTAATGGCGAAGAAAAGCCTCCAACTGGATGCGCAGTGTGAGTCACAATGAGAACCCCCCCAGAGGAAATGGTGGGCATTAAAATCATCCCAAGTAACAGAATGGTGGTGGTAAGGATGAAACAAAAAGGCGAAGTCTGGGATAGAAAAATCTCGTCATGAAGGAGAGGAGAATAAAATGTACATATTGTAAACCACTTATTCAAGTGGATACGGGCAGCAGTGTAATGCAGCGAGGTAATAGGACAATACAGACAGTACGGATATCATGCTAGAAGAAGGGCACTTTCATACAAAGGTCCTACATCTGAGAAAGGATCCGAAGAATACAATAAATTATAGCCTGAGATAGGTTGGAAAACACCAGGGGTAATTTTGTTCTTGTAAGCAAGCACAACAGGGGAAAACCTGGAAAGCAACATCTGAAGCTCACCCCGATTTACCCCTGAGCCGCGGATATCCACTGTAAATAGCCATGAATTGGCTATGAAGAAAATACCAGGAAACTGTAGGTAAAGGCACTACGGACTAGAGAGGGTTTATAAAAGTCATCGTGTGGTGGCATGGAAGACGTTCAAGTAGCGAAGGAACGAGAGCGTTGCGAAGAATGGGGTTGTCTTGAAGATGGAGGAAGGAAAAAGAATAGAAGAACAGACAGTGAATCAGTGTCATGATGGTTTCAAGTAAATCAGTGTCCATTGAAGGATTAGTCTCTGCAATATATCTGAAATGGCTTCAGTTATTCTGAATTCAAAGATTAATCTGGGTCTTCACTCATATTGGAGATATAAGGAGGAGGGTAGATAAAGATTGGGACAGTAATGGACTGACCAAAGTAGAGGGGGAGGGTGGAAGAGTATAAGGGACTGAGATGAAGTGTGGGGACAGAAGAGGCAGAATCCTGGGAGGTGGCAGCGAAGAGGGAGAAACTTGGGAGGCGACGGGGGAAGGCATAGTTAAGAGGAAGGAGGTGAATCTCTCCACACTTGTAATAGCCAAGAGAGGGGAAGAACTAGGTACAAGAACTGGAAAGATTAAAGTCAGTGGAGGAGGAAGAAGGGAAAACGGGTAAGGGCAAAGAAGAATTTGAGCAATGTGGATTTTTTGGCACTTCTCTTCTTGAGAAGAGTGGCGCGATTGGTATTAGTGTAGTACGCGGTACAAGTCGATACTGGGGCTTGTGACAGAAAGGACGCGAAGATTTTAGAACAGACCACTGAGTTGGTAGCTCGGGGGTACGCACTCAAGAGCCAAGGACAGCAAAGGATTAGCTGCCGTATGGCTATGGGAGGGTAACAAACAGAGGAGGCTCCAGACCATGGGACTCCAAAGTGGGGGATGTTTGGATTGAGGGGGGAGCGAGAATAAGAAACACGGGGTAGTCTCCCTTCGGAGGTGAGATGAGTAACTGCCATAGCTAAGGGAGACCTTCTGCCTCTTTGAGGCGTACGAATTTCCACGTTTCAGTTTTATAAGTTAGACCTGGCAATGGGCGGAGCTAAGCTACTGAAGGGTGAGCTTCATTACACATTTACACAAGGCAAGATGGTAGGTTGGAACACTGCAAATGTATTAGTCAAGTAGTCGTCGGCACCTACAAGAACACTAGGCATTCGGACCATAGATCAGCATTATTTCACTGGGTGACCGAAAACCCCGCCCCCCCCCCCAGCATTGGGGAGGGGGGGGGGGGGGGGGGGGGGCTACATGTTTGAGCGGTGTAGGTTCCCCTTTCGAACTGTAACCGATGTCCCCGCAACATATACTAGAGACGGGAGTTCTCGAGTCACTGTCAAAAGTTAAACAGAGAACACATTGCAAGGTAAAACGGCGTCTCCGCCCCCGGGCAGGAAGGACATAAGTGATTTCTACTTTGGGAATTTGGGAGACCCTGTGAGTTCCAGCTGTCAAAAATGTCATAGCGCCACATGACTGGAAATACTGTTGGACTAAGGTATGGGGCAGAATGACATACCACTTTCTACAAGAATTGAGAGAAAGATGTTTTTCAATAGGGATGATGTAGTAGTATCGAATTCGAAAGGGAAAAAGAAGAAAATCATGCGCTGTTGTTTATTTTTGGTTTTTTTTTTTTTTATTTTCTTTTTTTTTTTTTGGGGCGTTTTTTTTTTTTTCTTTTTTTTATATGGTAGTCAATTCAGGACAGTGACGATGCGCATACCGTTCATTGAAGAGAGCATGAAAATTGAAATATCTCTACCAAATGACACAGAAGCGCTTATGTGCCAATACTATGGGTCAGAGAAAGGTAGGCAAAAGAAGAAGAAGGTTATGGGTACGGAAAGGGTAGTTGTGAGTGTAGGGGTAATTGTTTGGGGGGCGGTGAATTTTTAGTGAGGGGGGGGGGTGGGTTGTGGGGGAGTGAGTCTATTGGGGGGAGGGAGAGTGTAACAGTTGAATTGGAGGAAGGTAATGAAGGAGCATCATCTGAGATTGACGTTAGCATTTAGGAGTAGGACGGGAATTGGTTTATCTGACGTGAAATGGGCGGGCAATTCGAAATTGCCGTACAGTAGAGGGAGAAGTCGGAAGCATATCAAGGAGAGCGGAGTTTCAGACAAATTCGAAGGAAGGTCAGTCGAAGCCCCGGTGTAAGTTGGGTGTGGGTAACACCACCACAAGAGTACAGGGGCATCAGGAGTGTCCAAGAGTGGTCTGAAAAACTACAAATGCAAGGAACAGAATGGGTGCTCGGTATCAAATAAGGGGCCCCCGGGGTAGTGGGTTTCATGGACAGGTCGGAATGGGGGGGGGTGGTTAGTTTCTCCCTTTGCTTTTTGTTTTTAAAGAAAAAAAGAAGAAAAAAAGAAAAATAAAATAAAAAAAAGAATAAAAAAGGGGGGATCAGGAAAGGAATAGTTCTCCCAGGAGGAATGAAAAGGGCCGTAATCCGTCCCTCCGCACCCCAGGAGGAATTAATAGGGCCGAAATCTCCCTCCGCACTCCAAGAGGACCCAGCACCGCAGGAGGCAGATGCAGCATGAAACTCCCGTGCCAACTACCTCATGCCTAGATTAATACCAGCATTCCGGGATAGCAACCTCACAACTGCCGAGCTACCTCGGTGGACAAAAGAGTGGCGCGGATATCCGCCACATAAGCATACCACCTTCAGCCACCACCCCGGAATCCGAAAGGTGGCTTCCAGAGATAACACCCGTCGCCCGAATTAAGAGACACCCAAAGCTACTCCGGGATACCAGAGAGGGATCGGGACATCCCCAGGCAATCCAGATTCCACGGCAAACAACTACGCCACCACCAAGAACCTCAAAACGGAAAGGATGACCCCGTTGTCCTTTTCCACTACCTAGGGACTAGCGAGCCTGTGGGAGTGAAATTCCCATCTGGCCCAAAAAGAGGAAGGGCAAAAGGGAGGGATCTGAGGACAGGAGGAGGACAAAGAGGAATGAAAAAGGGAGGAAGGGGGAGGATGGATAGGGAGGGGAGAATGGGGGGGTAAATTAACACCAATCTATAAATAAATTAAACAACCAATCGGTGACATCACCCATCCTTGTCAAGAGCTCTACTTTTTACTTGAAATAATCTCCCTCTTTCCTACATTCTCTAAACTGATCCCACTATCCACGTAAAAACTCTTCACTTATTTCAGTAACCATCTCCTACACCATAACACCTTGCAACATCTGCCACATTGCCCCCCCTATCCACCCTGCCATACGGCCCATTTCAAATCCATAAATGCACAAAGACCTCTTTACCTTTAATACATGAACATACTGAGTCACACTTATATATGTTTCACTGAAACACTGGTCCAACGACCTTCCCCCTAGACCTTTCCTAAAGCCTCACTTGTTTCATCTGCTATCCTATTCCTGTCTTACTCTTAATTCTTTTCAATAATAACTCTATCATACACTTTAACCAGGTATACTCAATCAGACTTATCCCCTATATCTATTTTCCTTCGCTCTTTTGTCCCCTTTGCCTTTAATACAGAACATCATAAACCACACTGTAAACTCTCACCCAAAAAACTGCTCCTTCGTCATCTACAACAGAGATGCACATTCACAATCTCTTCAAGGCATAAGGCACTTTTCTCTAAACATCCCCTTGAGTAAGACTCTCACTATGCATGAACGCTATGCACATAAAAGGCCAGAAGATCTGGAACTCGCTACCAGAACAGGTCGAGGATCCCCAGACAGCTTACAAATTTAGGACTCTGCTAAAAAATCATCTCTCACAATATTAACCAAATCAACCAAACATATACTGACTAGTTTTATCATTCGACCACCTGGCTTTTAATTCTGCCATTCCATAAAATATTACCACATGCACCATTCCTTGTAAATTAGATTTTGTACTAAGTATACATAAGATTTATTAAGTCCAAATAAGATTGTAAAACAACTAACCACTATTCTATGTTTAGTTTTAAGTATAATTACTATGTACTATTCTCTTATCTAGTTTTAATTAGTTACTATGTATTAAGATTAGTTTGCCCGAAATGCCTCGGCATGACAGTGGCCATTTTTGTACTTAGCAAATCAAAATTGTAGTTACACATTGTAACCTTTACGAAGAAATAAACTTATTATTATTATTATTTATTATTATACTGCACTCACTGACCATGTAGAACCATTCTCTCAAATGTAGGTCTACCAACTTTCTCCTGCTAGATTTGAAGCCACTAGAATTTTTGGGTGTTAATAAGTCTGTTGAGAAAACCTGGTAAAGTGTATGGTAGAGTTATTATTGAAAGAACTAAGAGCAAGATGGAGAATAGGATAGCAGATGAACAAGGAGGTTTTAGGAAAGGTAGGGAGTGTGTAAACCAAGTCAAACATATAGGTGAACAGTATTTAGATAAGGGTAAAGAAATTTTTGTGGCATTTATAGATTTGGAAAAGGAGTATGACAGGGTAGATAGGTGGGCAATCTGGCAGATTTTGCCACAAAAAAAAAAGTGAAAAGTTTTTACAAAGATACTGAGGCTCAGTATCACTGTGGTTGTTCAATATACTTAAAGATGGGGTTGCAAGAGAAGTGAATGAGCAGGTGTTGGCAAGAGGTATGGGGTTAAAAGATAAAGAATCTGACACATAGTGGGAGTTGTCACAGTTACTCTTTACTGATGACACTGTGCTTATGGGAGATTCTGAAAAGAAGTTGCAGAGGTAGGTGGATGGGTTTGGCAGGGTATGTAAAAGGAGAAAACTAAAAGTGAATATAGGAAAGAGTAAGGTGATGAGATTAACAAAAACATTAGGTGACAAAAGATTGGATATCAGATTGGAGAGAGAGTATGGAGGAGGTGAATGTATCCAGATATGTACGAGTTGACGTCTCAGCAGCACTGTCTCATAAGACGTATCTATACAGCACCAATAGTGAAAGGTTTAAGGATCGTCAGCAAGCTATAATAAGTTGCCTTGAAGGAGGTAATATGAGGTTTCCAGAATAACCGACGGTCAAACAGAAGGTCAAGAAATCTGACAGTATCACAATAAGGTACATGTAAGCCATAGAGGTACAATGGAGTATCAGGGATGATAGAACGTCTAGTGAAGGTAATCTGGTGTGTTTTAATGAGAAAATTTAAATCTAGGAGTAATAGCCCAACTGGAAACATGGTTGACAGCATTCTGGAGAGAAATTGCAATGAGGCAACAATCAGCGCCTGCACAAGCTATAGCAAAGTCATCAGCGTAGAGTGATGACAAAATATTAGATGGAAGAACAGAAGGCAGATCATTTATAACAGTAAAAAAAAGTGTAGTGCTAAGGATACATCCCTGGGGGATACCTTCAGCTTGGAGTACCCCATTCTCCTGCATACATTAACCCTTTGAGGGTTTTGGTCGTACTAGTACGTCTTACGCGTAGGGGTTTTTGACGTACTAGTACTCAAAAATTCTAGGGGCCTCAATCTAGTGGGAGAAAGCTGGTAGGCCTTCATATGAAAGAATGGGTCTATGTGGTCAGTGTGCATAGTCTAAAAAAAATCCTGCAGCACACACTGCATAATGAGAAAAAAAAAACTTTGACCATTTTTTTTAATAAATCAGCGACTTTGCAGTGTATTTTCGTATGGTATTTATTGTTGTATTCTAGTTTTTTTGGGTCTCATTTTATAGAATGGAAGACATATTACAGAAATTGAGATGATTTTGACGGGTTTTACAATGAAAGGTGCCTTAAAAAATGAGCCCCAAAGTAGCAGAAATGTCGATTTTTACCAAACTTCAAAAGTAAACAAATCGTGCCAAGCGTGCAATACACGTCAACTGGTGAGTCTAATATTTTTTCACAAGTGCACCAATAATATTTATACCATTTTTTACACTAATGAAGTAGTCTGCATAACAGTAAATCTTATTTTTTGTGAGAATAAAAATTCAAAGTGGAAAGCAAAAGGGAAAATAAGAGGGGCCTTGAGACGTGACTAATGACTAGAGGAAATGTCATTTTAGTGCCAGGAATGTTTTTTCTTATTTATTCTGGACCCTATTCGGAAATTGGCATCTTTGAAATTTGTGTGAAATTGGCAAAATTGCTAAATTTGACCACTGTAATGGATAGTTGAATTTCATAAATGGGTGTTCTTGCACCCATTCGATAGAAAAAAAGGGAGTTCTAGCAAAATATTCATGTTTTTTGTCGACTAGTACAGTGAAATTGGCCGAAAATGGGGCTCAAAAGTGGGCAAAATCGCCGATGCGTAAACATCGCCAAGACCGCTAACTTTGCGAGAGCATAATTCCATAAGTTTTCTATCAAATTTCAAACTTTTGGTGTCTTTATGATCGGGAAAAGATTCTCTATCTTTTCATAAGAGAAAATAACTTTTTTTTTTTTTTAAATTTGGCTGACCCTGAGAACGAGTTTCGGAGAGGGCCTGTCGACCCTCAAAGGGTTAATTAACCATACCCCCGGCCGGGATTGAACCCACGGTCATAGAGTCTCAAAACTCCAGCCCGTCGTGTTAGCCACTAGACCAGCTAGCCACAATAAGATTC
The DNA here is from genome assembly GCF_026875155.1 of Cherax quadricarinatus. Lineage (NCBI taxonomy): Eukaryota > Metazoa > Arthropoda > Malacostraca > Decapoda > Parastacidae > Cherax > Cherax quadricarinatus. The sequence continues at coordinate 16,000,598 of NC_069493.1, read as the reverse complement.
ATTCAACTAGGTATATTTCTACACCATAGGAAGGTTAGCACAGGCACCTCTGTGACCACAAATGCAAGTTTTTACAGACGAATCTCCGCAACGGGCTGGAGTTTTGAGACTCTATGACCGCGGGTTCAATCCCGGCCGGGGGTATGGTTTGTTTGCAATCATGTCATTACGATTTCTTGAGTTACATTAATTAAGTTAAAAAGAGAAGCTTATTTTTTCTTTATGGGCCACCCTGCCTCTGTGAGAAGAATAGTTTAGATTATAAACAACTTAATCTTTGGCCACCAAGACCCTAGGCAAATTACATATTTAGACTTATTTTGGGGAAAAAATAGCATCTTCAACACTGTAAATTTCAATAATTCTCCACCAAATATACAAAGAAAATGGCATTAGGAGGATTGACCTGAAAAATGCTGCTACTTGTAAAGGGTGAAACTATATCTCAATTAAAGTTCTGCTCTACATTGGTGTGACTTTCAACAGTATATTTTGTTTTTAGCACACCAGCCATCTCGTACCAAAGCAGGGTAACCTAAAAAAGAAACACTTGCCATCACTCACTTCATCACTGTCTTGTTAGAGGCTCGCTGATACCATAGTTCAAAATTGAAAATATCTGAGCTGCTCCTTCTGAGTGCAGTCACTGTATCTTTTGCCTCCAGGACTCAAGTCTAGCTAACCAGATATATATATATATAGATATTTATTAAAAAGATGGGAGCAGCAGTGCATACTTCTCAACCACAGCACCTCTGGTATTGATAACCTTAACAAGACACACAAAGGCTTCAAAGAACTTAATTCCTAACATATGAACAAGAGAAATAGAAGCAAGAAGACTACATAGATATAATTAAAGTATGTTAAGATCTATCATTGTTGTGGGAATATTTCTAATAAATACTGTTAAAAGAATGATTAGTCTGAGACTTATATTCTCACCAGAGTTCTATTACTGTACTTATTTCACTACTGTTGTTCACTGAATATTTCACTACTGTTGTTCACTGAATATTTCACTACTGTTGTTCACTGAATATTTCACTACTGTTGTTCACTGAATATTTCACTACTGTTGTTCACTGAATATTTCACTACTGTTGTTCACTGAATATTTCACTACTGTTGTTTGTGAAGGCTTACTCAGCCCTGTAACAACTTCAGACAGTATTACCAAGGCTGGCTCCTCCTCAGGAAAATTAATGAATAGAAAAAGAAATAATAATTCACAAAGATAAACACTTTATTATTTATTAAAGCAAATATAAAACAGTGAAACATGAAAGGTATATCCTATTTGAAAGAAAAATGAAAAATGAAATGAAAAAAAAAAAGACATCATCAGGTTTGAAAATACCGCTACCCTCTGTGAATGGCTTGCTGACACCTGGGCTACCAGGTTAGGAATGTTATTTTCTGGTACTGCTTTGAATATCTATGCAACTTTGTTGCAGGATATCATATGTAATTATAACCTACTGAAGAAGGCAATCCTTAAAGCATATCAAAAAACCACAAATTCTTACGGGAAAGATTTCAGGTATGCCACCTTACAGCCTGGCCAGAACTTTCAGCAGTTACAGGTAACACTCTTTCGTTTGTTCGACTTTTGGATAGAGAGTTCAGGAATTGATCACAGTTATGAATCTCTTAGAGACTTCATGGTTGCTTACCAGTTCCTGACAGCTCTTCCTCACCAGATACGAACATTAGAGAACGTAACCTGATTAAAGCTGATGAAGTTGCTGAGGCCGCTGACTTGTATACTGAGGCTCACAATTCCTATAAAGACCTAAAGGGATCGATCCCTAAGGTCAATGGTTCACCTGAACCAAAGATTAAGAAGCCTACAGTAGAAAAAAAGTCACCAGCTATTATACCAACCAGTCATCGGTGTGGTGGTATCGGACATAAATGTCCAGATTGTCCTTCCAAGAAAATAGAGAAAGTTGGAAGATGTTTTGTTGATGGTAATGACCAAGTACCCTTTTGTTCAGGAGCAGTTAATGGTATAAAAGTCTCAGACATATTACGTGACACTGGATGTACGTGCATCATAATTTCGGACAAACTGTTCCCTTACTTTAAAACCTCTCATGTGTCCACTATTCTTTCAGATTACTTGGGTCGTGAAAATACTTTCCCTACAATATGTTGTTACTTGAAAACTAAATGGTTCACCGGTTGGACTAATGCGGTACTAGCCCCAATTACTTGTTCTATAATAGTGGGTAACATTAAAGGTGCCGTTCTTCCTTCAGAGGCAGATCTTTTGTCACCACCCGTGGATCTAAGTTTTCCAACTCTTCTTCCTTGCAAGTTAATACCCCTTAACAATTCCGCACCGGAAGCTGCATTGTCTCGTACTGTTCATTTTGGGGTGGAAACAGATGATACTGCTCTTGATAGTGATGTAGCAGGATCACCTGTCCACTCGGGTGAACTTAAGGGTATTGCCTCCGGCAATCTCAATGTCTTGACTAGGACTCGGACCACAACCCCGGCTTCTCCTATCTCCTCTTCTCCCACCATAAGTCCTTTTATTTCCCCAGATTTTATGTCCAAGGATGACTTTGTCAATTTACAGCACGATTGCCCTTCACTTCGGGATTGTCATAATCAAGCTTTTAACAACAAAGTTATCCATGGGAGATACGTATCTCATAAGTTTGAATATATTAATGGTATCTTATATAAATCTGTATTAAATCTCATTCTTCAGCAATAGATTATTCCCTCCTGGTTGTTCCTAAACCATGTTGAGAGACTGTTCTTCAAATGGCTCATGATTTGCCAGTGATCAAACACTTGGCTCATCGTAAGATGTGGCATAAACTCAAGCACATTTATTTTTGGCCAAGCATGTACTCTCAGGCTACAAAGAAGTATAGTTCTTGCAATAGGTGTCAGGTGCTTGCTGCACAAAATACACACCCTCTGAGAAGGGAGGTAAATTAGGTGTTGGAATATGTGCACTAGCTGCATGATGTTCAATTACTCCTTCCTCTAATTGTTGTTGTGTAAAAGTTAACTTTTTATACTCTAATTCAAGGCGAGCTTTTTTAAGCTTGCGATCCTTTTCTCTCTCTCTTAACTCATGTTCTCTAGCTCTTTCCTCACGTTCTCTATCCTTTACTCTTTCCTCAAGTTCTCTTAATTTAACTTGTTCCTCACGTACTTTAGCTCTCTCCTCAAGATCAAGTCTATCACTCTCCTTTTTGTCTTCTCTCTCTCTCTTTCTGTCTATCTTGGTTCTCTCCTTCAATTCAATCTCTCTCTTTTTTATCCTCTCTTTCGATTCTCTCTTTCTCCTTTTCTTCTTCTCTTTCCCTTTCTAATTGTCTCTCTTCTCTCTCAATACTTTCTCTTTCAAGTCTTTCCTGGATCTTAGCACTAATGAAAGATTCTAAATTTTTCCCTGTTATTCCTAACTTACTTCCAGCGTTCATCCAAAACTGGTATTCCTCCATACTTGCAAGAATAACTTAAACTACCAGGGGAAAATGAAACTGGTATCAAAGAAAACAGAGGGTTCAATTCCTGCTCCGCTCAAACTGTAAATAAACCAGAGGGCTCGATCCCTGCTTCAATTAAACAATATGTATTAATGAAAACGAAGGGTTCTATGCCGGCTCTGAGCAAACAGTAAGTAGAATGGGGTCCCTTGACCATCCAATCTTCTCACCAATAAATCAAGAGTGTCCTACGACAGTTCCCTTGATATAATAAAGAGCTCAATGAAACAAATTGTCACTGGAAAATCTCGGGTCCCTAGAGTCTAATCCTCCAAAGTGTTTCAAGCTCACAAAAGGTGGCAGAATTAACTAGTATATCCTGCCTTGACTTGACTTACAATAAATTGAGACTATAACAATCACCAAATCTTTTAAATACCTGTAGTGCAGTCCTACCATAGAGAATGATTACTCATGGCTGGTGGTAACCGTCTGTGGTATGCGGTGTTGAAGTTCCAATGGTAGATTCGAGATGTAGTTGAATCTTGATTCAATCGAGTCGAGTCGAATCCTGGCAAGGTCGCCACTTGTGAAGGCTTACTCAGCCCTGTAACAAATTCAGACAGTATTACCAAGGCTGGCTCCTCCTCAGAAAAATTAACGAATAGAAAAAGAAATAATAATTCACAAAGATAAACACTTTATTATTTATTAAAGCAAACATAAAACAGTGAAAAATGAAAGATATATCCCATTTGAAAGAAAAATGAAAAATGAAATGAAAAAAAAAAAAGACATCTGAACTCAACGCTAATATATATATATATATATATATACGTATAGTGATACTGGGGTGTCTGGTGTTGGTGACACTGCGTGTTGTTGAAATCGTAGCCATTGCTGATGATGGGGGGGGGTCGCAGGTGTTGGTGACAACCCACCGGCTCGTTCTACACAGTCTATAGCTGTGAATAATTAATCCAGATGACAGGAAAGCAGGTTTATTACCACTGCTATGATGAGTGGTTATGTCCTGCGTCGGCGTACATAACAGGTAAGTAGATACAACATAGGACGTCTCAGGACGTTAGTCCGTCTCCTTCAATTCTTCTTGTTGGTTGGCAGGTGACCCAATCTGTCATTCCAAGCTGGAAAGAGAGACAGGCTACCCACTGCTTAAGACATCACTCTCCATGATAAGTATAATACCTAAAAGACGTGGTGATTATTAAAACATTTAAGAGATATTAAGGCTGAAAGGACTAAGTTTATTATTGGTCCAAAGTGAAGCTTTCAACCAATAAGTCCACTAGAATATGAGCAGGCATGTACTTACAGTAGTGCTGGGAGCTGTGAGTCGAGTGATTACTGTTTGACCGGAATCCTACATGTCACCTTTCGGGGATGGGGGGGATAGCGGGAGCTAGACTTTCCCTACCTTAACAAGTAGCCGGCAATCAAACTATTGTTACCATATACTTGGTCGATGCTCCTATCTGTTGAACTTTTCCCTCACATTGTTCACTGAATATTTCATGGCAGAATTCTTGGTTACTGCAGTAAGCAGATTACAAACTTGACATTGCAGTAATTTCCATATATAGATATTGTTTATACTCTATATTAGCTCTCATGAGTACACAATATATATATAAGATATTCTGAACATTATCTCCTCTATGAACTTATATGATTTATATGACTGACATTTTATTAACATATTTCACTCTCAACACTGTTATGGTATATCTCTTTTATATATTCTGATGAGTTGATAACTAAAATATTCCTGAAAGATTAAACACTAACACGTTTGATCTCCAGAATGTACTCGTGTATGTCTCACAAGACTGCTTTTTGTATTAAAACATTTTAGACACTCAGAACATTGATATCGGTTTATCTCCTGTATGTACTCTCATATGTGTCACAAGACTTCTTTTTACGCTAAAACATTTCAGACACTCAGAACACTGATATGGTTTATCTCCTGTATGTACTCTCATATGTTTCACAAGACTACATTTTACACTAAAACATTTCAGACACTCAGAACACTGATATGGTTTATCCCCTGTATGTACTCTCATATGTGTCACAAGACTGTCTTTTCTACTAAAACATTTCAGACACTCTGAACATTGATATGGTTTATCTCCTGTATGTACTCTCATATGTATCAAAAGTCTTCTTTTGTCAGTAAAACATTTCAGACACTCTGAACACTGATATGGTTTATCTCCTTTATGTTCTCTCATGTGTGTCACAAGATTTCTTTTTTCAGTAAAACATTTCAGACACTCTGAACACTGATATGGTTTATCTCCAGAATGTACTTTCATATGTGACACAAGATGGTTTTTTTGACTAAAACATTTCAGACACTCTGAACACTGATATGGTTTATCCCCAGTATGTACTCTCATATGTGACACAAGATGTGTTTTTTGACTACAACATTTCAGACACTCTGAACATTGATATGGTTTATCTCCTGTATGTACTCTAATATGTGTCACAAGAGTGCCTTTATCAGTAAAACATTTCAGACACTCAGAACACTGATATGGTTTATCTCCTGTATGTACTCTCATATGTGTCACAAGACCATATTTTCTACTAAAACATTTCAGACACTCTGAACATTGATATGGTTTATGTACTTTATGTTTCTCCATATTTTTTAAACAAAGGTATTGCACTTAAAACATTTTAGTCATACAACAGTGATATAATTAATCTTCCTTATGTACTCATATGTATTTTAAAAGATTTTTTTTTAATTATTTAGGACACTAAACACAGTTTTTCTTATGAACATATTCTCATGTTAAGATTTATTCAGGCAAAACTTTCCTTACTTATGAGCACTAATAAAGTTTATATTGCATGTTAAAAGACAATCATAATTTTTATTTTGTGTTAAAAGATTAATATATGTACTAGAACACTGCAGATACACTCAACAACGTCTGTATTATTATTTTCTATTGTGTTTATTAAATAGATTTCTCTGAAAATTATTAATTACAGTTTTACTAACTTGCATTTTTGTATTAACTGCAATGAATATTTAGACAGAATTCCCAATATCAAAAGCAAAATTGTTTAATTAGCAATTCTTAGCAAGTTAAAAATTCACAATAACAACAGGTGTTGCCTTTCTTGAAGTACTGAAAATATAGTGTCTGGCAAGACACAACCTGGTAGTCTTCCACAAAATACTTCTGCAATATTAGTTGTTGTTCAAGACACTTACACTGGTGCTTCTTGAAGTACTGAAGATATAGTGTCTGGCAAGATACAACCTGGTAGTCTTCCACAAAATACTTCTGCAATAGAAACATGAGTCAGTATAGTACAATATTCCACCATTGCCAACACAACATACTTAACTAGAAAAGAATATTTTTATCTTTTGTCACATTTTTCACTAAATAAAATTGTGACTTTTAAATGTTTATCTGTAAATATCTTCAAGATAAATCACAAGTTGTGTATAATAATGTTTACGAATAGAGTAAACAATATGACTTCAACACAAACATCTTTAATTATTATTATACTCTTGGGGTATAATATTAATACAGCCCCTTCTCACTTAGCGATGTACAGTGGACCCTCTGGTAACGATTTTAATCCATTCCAGAGAGCTTTGTCCTTAACCAATTTTTTCATTAGCCAAATTAATTTTTCCCATAAGAAATAATGGAAATCCAATTACGTAATCCATTCCTGCTGTCAGGAGGCTTGACAGAATAATGCAGTGGAATCCCGACTTACGATATTAATCCATTCCTGAGAGCCCATCTTAAGACAAAATGATTGTACGTTGAATTAATTTTCCCCATAAGAAATAATGGAAATCAAATTAATTCCGTGAAAGACGCCCAAAAGTATGAAAAAGAAAATTTTACCACATGAAATATACATTTTCCTCCACACAAAATAAGGATATATGCACAATAGTGCATGTACTAATTCTACTAAATGAAGAATAAATGACACTTACCTTTATTGATGATGCAGCAATGACTGATGAGATACTGTGTCCTGGGAGTGCCTTTTCCTCCTGAGTAATGTAGGTCCTGTTTGGCATTTTCTTCCAGAACAGGCCTTATCACACTGTGTATGCCACTACGATTCCTAAATCTCTCAAACCAACCTTTGCTGGTCTTAAATTCACCAAAATGAGCACTAGTTCCAGGCATTTCTTCCTGTTCACCTGGGTGTTAGTCGACTGGTGTGGGTCACATCCTGGGAGACAAGATTAAGGACCCCAAAGGAAATAAGTTAGACAGTCCTTGATGACACACCGACTTTCTTGGGTTATTCTGGGTGGCTAATCCTCTGGGGTTAATTGTTTCTCGGTATTCTCGTCAGTGGTCAGTCGTCACATGAGGTCACAGGCCCTGAGCTGCTTCGGGGATTAGTGTGGACGGTTACAGAGCCATGGCTTGCTTTTGCAGTGTTTTAAAAATTGAGATTGGAGAGTTGAAGGAGGAAGTCTTGCTTCTCCAAGAGGAAATTAAGGTTCACCTCAATGGGGTAGGGAGCGAGTATGAGGTGACTGGAATGGTGGAGGGGAATGAGGCTACCAGCAGCGAGGTGCAGTCTGTCTCTCACTGCGAGGAAGCCGTAGGTGGGGAGGCAGCAACGGCTACCAGCAGTGAGGTGCAGTCCAGCACCTGCTACAAGTGGCAAGTGGCTCCCAGTAATGGGAAGAGTATCAAAATAAGTTAAGTTAAGAGAGAAGATTTGAAGGTAGGAAATCGTTTCTCTGTTCTTCAGGATGAGTGTACTTCAGTGGCCAGTGAAGGTGAACGTACTACTTCCCCTGCAAATAGAGGTAAGCACATACTTGTGGTTGGTGACTCACAGGTAAGAAATATGGACCGTGCCTTCTGTGATAGGAATAAGAAGGTGAGAGATGGAGTGTGCTTCCCAGGAGCTAGTGTTAGTGACACAGTCAACAGGTTGGATAATATCATGTCAGGTAATGGGAACAAGCCTATTATCTGTCTCAGTGCTGGTGGAAATGATATTGGGAAGGGTACGAGAGAAGAGCTGCTATTTAAGTACAAGTCAGCTATAGATTTAATTAAGTCTAAGGGAGGGGTCAAAATCATATGTAGCATCTTGCCTAGAAGGGGAGTGGGCAATGAATGGTTGTCTAGGGCAATTGGTATAAATTGCTGGCTAGACAGATACTGCAAAGAACTTGCAATCCCATTCATTGACAACTCGGACAACTTTTATGGCAAACATGGTATGTATGCAAGGGATGGGATACATCTCTCTGGGGCTGGGGTGGTAGCACTTGCAAACTCACTTGAGAGGGCCATTGCTGAAATGCCTAGGATTTTAAACTGATAAAAGATAGAGGTATGGGTGTGTGTGGGAAGCAGTCAGGTTGCAACATTAGGGATGAAACAGTAAATGTATAAAAGATATTCATCATGAAGTTAAAAAGACAATAGATCATGTCAGAAAACAAAGGGAGACAGCAGAGGGCAGCAAGGGACTAGCTCCCTTAACCCTTTGAGGGTTTCGGATGTACTAGTACGTCTTACGCGCAGGGGTTTTTGACGTACTAGTACGCACAAATTCTAACGCCGTCAAATCTCGCGGGAAAAGGCTGGTGGGCCTACATGTGAGAGAATGGGTCTGTGTGGTCGGTGTGCGCGGTAGAAAAAAAAACTGGGACCCAGTGGTGCATTGTGGGAACGCCATCTTAGTAAACAACGTCCACCATGCCTCGCGGTAAGAAGCTCCTCACTCCTCGGTGAATTGGGACACTTTTGTTCCCCAGTGACAGTTCTAATGCAGATGGAAGTGCCAGTGAAGATGAGTTTCAAGGTTTTGGTGAGGTTTTGACCGAAACTAATGACCATAATATCGGTAATAGTGCGGAAAACCCAGACGACCCTCAGCCTTCCACCTCTGGTGCTGGGCCGTCTTGTTCACGTTCAGTAGTACCAGAATCCAAGAGGAAACTTCTATTTTCCCAAATCCCAGACTCAGATGAGAGCATGGGTGATGATAGTGTTAGTGAATATGAACTACAAGCTCTTCAAACTAGTTCCAGTAGTGATAGTGAAGTGCAATACTCCCCAGTGAAGCGTCAGTATATACGACGATATATGCGCTCTGGTAGTGTGCCATATGCTATTTCAAGGGGAAGGAATGCATCTCGGAGTACATCCCGTGACTGTACAACAGGAACAGACAGTGAAAGTGATGATGATACTGTTGCAATTGGGATGGAAAATGTGCGTGGTGGTAGTGGTGCCAGCGGTGAGGCACCAGCAGTGGGCCACCATCCCCCACCCACCCACCACACCAGCCTCCACAACCACAACCTCCACAACCACAACCTCCACAACCACAACCACCAGTCATTGTCCAGTACCCACCAGCAGACCGCACCTGGGATTGGCAGGAAGCTGTCAATTTTGTTCCAAATGCCCACCAGTTTGATGACAGCCAAAGTGGAATACGACCATCTTGTACACTTGGGAACAATGCCACTGAACTGGAGTTATTCTTTGATGAACCACTGATGGAAAGTATTGTCATGGAAAGCAACACATACTACATTACTTTCACCAAAATCACGTCTACACCAGTGGAAGGAGGCAACTGTGGCTGAGATGTATCTTTTCTTTGCCACAATAATGCTTATGCCACATGTGTATAAGCACAAAGTGAAATCATACTGCTCAACAGACCTCCTGATTGCAACCCCAGGTTTCAGTGATATAATGCCAGTGAATCGATTTGTGCTAATGTTACGTATGCTTCATTTCTCAGACAAAACCAGGCCTGACAGAACTGACAGGTTATATAAGATTAGGAAAGTGTTTGTGTATCTGAAAGAGAAATTCAGTATGCATTTTTACCCCTTCAGGAAGCTTGTAATTGACGAGTCTTTGATTCTGTTCAAAGGAAGACTCTCTTTCAAGCAGTACATACCAAGCAAGAGGAAACACTTTCGTATAAAGTTGTTTGTGCTTTGTGATTGTTACAGTGGTCTGGTATTGGATATTATTGTGTACACTGGAAATTATACATTGCAAAATACCAGGAAGTTATTGGGCATCTCAGGTGATGTGGTTAGAACAATGACAGAACCATACCTTGGTAAGGGGCATATATTATATACAGATAACTGGTACACAAGCCCCTCACTCAGTGATTTTTTGCGAGTGAACATGACAGATGTGTGTGGCACAGTGCGTGCAAATCGGAAACATATGCCCAGGTTTGACGCTGGCACTCGTAGAGGTGAGGTGCAGGCGTTTGCTGCCAATAACATCATGGCATTTCGGTGGCATGACAAACGAGATGTCACACTGTTGTCATCAGTTCACCCTAATGAAATGGCAGACAGTGGCAGGCAGCATAGAGAGAGCAATGAACCCATTCTAAAACCTGCAGCTGTGATTGATTACACCTTCAACATGCGTTCAGTGGACAAATGTGACATGCAGATTGGGTTTGCTGATTGTGTTCGCAAGAGTTATAAGTGGTACATCAAACTGTTTTTCCATCTTCTGGACATTTCCATGCTCAATGCTTATAATATGTATAAGATGAGGACCAGAAACAAACCACAGTACGGCGAATTCTGTTTGTCTGTCATCAGACAAATAGTATTCAAGTACCAAGGAACAGCACCTGCAATTGACCGCCCACCAAATTATCAACAACTACCTGCTCGTCTGAAGCATGGTGATCACTTCCTGGTAAAAGTGCCTGCTACTGCGTTCAAGAAAAAGGCTCAGAAGAGGTGTTACATCTGTTCACATACAAAAACACGCCCACAACAACGCAGAGACACTCGTTTTATGTGTGAGGAATGTAAAACACCACTGTGCACGACACCATGTTTCAAAGAGTTCCGCAGGCTGCAGAACTTCTAGAAACATTCCCTGTGACTGTATATGTGTATATAAAATATAGAAAAATAGTAATAAGCAACATTTCATATCATTTGTTTGTGTAAATATTTTTTGTAAACAAAATAAAGACAACAGTGTTTATGCTCTTATTGTGTAGTATTGAAAAAGAAATAACTTACAAAATACTTATCATGTTGGCCTCAGAGGCCATAAAAGTTACTCAGAAAAAGAAAAATTTAAAAATAATTGAAAATAGTACATAAAAAAGTAAATAGAAAAATACTGGGTGACGGCAGTCGGCGATGTTACCAGATGTTGTTCAATTTTGGCAAACTTCACGCCTCCATATCTCAGTAAGTATTGACGGTAAAATTTTTTTGTTTAGCCTATAATATTTAGAAAAAAATAACTATTTTTTCATAAGAAAAAATAATTTTTTTTTTTTTGAAATTTGGCCGACCCTGAGAACGAGTTTCGGAGAGGGCCTGTCGACCCCCAAAGGGTTAAGGTCTATTATACTAATAGCAGGAGTGTAAGAAATAAGATAGATGAGCTAAGATTAATTGCAAGTGCAGGAACCATAGATATCATTGCTATAACAGAGACCTGGCTCAATCTGAAGGATAGAGAGATGCCTTCTGAATGTCACATACAAGGCTATAAATTATTCCACACTGACAGGGTCAACAGAAAGGGTGGTGGAGTAGCAATGTACGTCAGAGACAATTTAAGTTGTTGTGTTAGACAAGATATAGAATTAGAAGCACCAACCACTGAATCTGTTTGACTACAGCTTCTTGAGGGCGGTGAAAAACTAATTTTGGGTGTGATTTACAGGGCCCCAAATCTTGATAAAGAGTGCAGTAAACTTCTATGGGATGAAATTCATAAAGCCTCTACATACGAAAATGTTGTGATAATTCAAATTCAAATTCAAATTAAAAGTTTATTCTCCATAAAGATTACAAAGCTGAGTTTACAGAAATTGGTTATTGTGTGGTTTACATGTAGTAAAATACTAATTACAGAGGGGGCCACTAGAACACCTAGCATGGCTAGGCATTTTGGGCAGACTTGGATTAATTCTTAACTTTAAAATATTACAAATCATGAGGTAAGTTGGTATTATGACTAAGTGACTAAATATTAGTTTGTGAGTTCAGCAATGTGAATGCTTTTGTTTTGGCACAATACATAGTTTCTGTATTGGAGTATCAGAGGCCAACTTATGACTAGTTAGGATTCATTATTTTAAGATTGAGATTGATATTTCTGTTTATGGTCAAATGGGTGAGCGAGTGTAAGTGTGAACCACCAAGTGGTATTTGTGTAATTAGTTGACAGGGTGCATCAGGGAGATAAGATGTTTTCTAATGGTAGTTTTGAAGGTGATGAATGTGTCTGCAGTTCTAGAGTTTTCAGGTAGGGTGTTCCAGATTTTAGGGCCTTTGACATACATTGAATTTTTGTAAAGGTTTAGTCGGACACAGGGAATGTCATAGAGATTTTTGTGTCTGGTGTTATGCCTGTGGGTTCTGTCACAACTAACAAGAAAGCATTTTAGGTCAAGGTTAATATTGGAATTTAAGGTCCTGTAGATGTAGATTGCACAGTAGTAAGTGTGGATGTACTGAACAGGGAGTAAGTTTAGAGCTATGAAGAGTGGGGGGGGGAGTTGCCAGGGATGGGATTTAGTGATTATTCTTACTGCAGCTTTTTGTTGGGTTATTATTGGCTTTAGATGTGTTGCTGCAGTTGATCCCCAAGCACAATAGCATAGGTGAGGTACAGATAAATAAGTGAGTGGTATAGTGTGAGAAGGGCATTTTCCAGCACATAGTATCGTATCTAGGAGAGGATCCCAACCTTCTTGGATACTTTTTTGGTTATGTGTTGGACATGGGAGCTAAAATTCAGGTTGTTGTTGAGGTATAGGCCTAGGAATTTGCCCTCATTATGTCTGGCAATTAGAGTGTTCTCGATCTTAATGTTAATTTGCGCAACTCCTGCTCTGCTACCAAACATAATATAGTAGGTTTTGTCAGTGTTAAGCATAAGCTTATTGGCTGTCATCCAAGTCAATATTTTGATCAGCTCCTCGTTAACAATGGTGTTGAGGGTGGCAAGATTAGGGTGAGAGATGACATAAGTCGTGTCGTCAGCAAAGAGAATGGGGTTCAGGTGTTGGGATATGTTTGGAAGATCACTGATGTACAGTGGACCCCCGGTTAACGATATTTTTTCACTCCAGAAGTATGTTCAGGTGCCAGTACTGACCGAATTTGTTCCCATAAGAAATATTGTGAAGTAGATTAGTCCATTTCAGACCCACAAGCATACACATACAAACGCACTTACATAAATACACTTACATAATTGGTCACATTCGGAGGTAATCGTTATGCGGGGGTCCACTGTATATGAGGAAGAGCAGGGGACCAAGGACACTTCCCTGCGGAACTCCAGTATCAAGTGGCTGTGTTGTTGATGCTGTGTCTTTAATGGTGACATACTGATACCTATTAGTAAGGTAAGATTTGAAATATGCAAGCGCATGGCCTCTTTTACCATAATGGTCAAGTTTGTGGAGTAGGATGCCGTGGTCTACTGTGTCAAAAGCTTTTCTTAGGTCAATAAAAATTCCTAGTGGATATTCCTTATTTTCCAGTGCTGTGTAAAACAGATCTAGCATTTTTATAATTGCATCATTAGTGGTTTTATTTTTTTCTGAATCCAAATTGGCAGGGGTTTTTATGTTTTGTGCCGTTATAAATGAATATAGTCTCCTGTGCACAAGTTTCTCAAAGATTTTGGATAGCAATGGTAAGTTTGATATTGGCCTATAGTTGTTTAAATCTGTAGGGTCACCACCTTTATGTATTGGTGTAACCCTTGCTGTCTTGAGTAGTTTCAGGAAGGTGCTAGTTTCTAGTGACTTGTTAAAAAGTAATGAAATAGCATGCGAAAGGACATGAGCCGCTCACTTGCACAATAATGGTGGGACATGAGACAGATTCCCCGAGTTATTTTTAAGTGACTTTATAATCTTGGTGACTTCCGTGGGCTCAGTTGGGAGATTTCAACTATAGACAGACTGACTGGAGCAATTTGACAGGAAATTTAGAGTCAAGTGACTTTCTTGATACGATTCAGGATTGTTTTTTAAAACAGTTTGTGACAGAGCCAACTAGAGGAAATAACCTGCTTGACTTGGTTCTTGCCAGCAGGGAAATGCTAATTAATAATCTTGAGGTTAATGATGAGCTTGGGGAAAGTGTTCATGGAATTCCCATAATAATGGCAATCAAGTCTCTGTCCCTGACTTCAGCTTGGCTGATTTCACAGGACTGAAAAATTACTTGGGTGGGCTGAACTGGAATGACCTGACTATGGGTCAGGTAGATGGTGATGATTGCCGATATGACATTTGCCAGGGCATAGTTCTAGCTGCTCAGACAACTTAGGTTCCAAATAGGGAAATCAGATCAAGCAAAAATGATCCTAAATGGATGAACAATAGATTAAAACATCTCATTGGTCAAAAGAGAGGCATATATAGGCAAATCAAAAGAGGAGAAGTGCAATTAACCCTTTGAGGGTTTTCGTCGTACTAGTACGTCTTACGCGTAGGGGTTTTTGACGTACTAGTACTCATAAATTCTAGCGACCTCAAATCTAGTGGGAGAAAGCTGGTAGGCCTTCATATGAAAGAATGGGTCTATGTGGTCAGTGTGCACAGTCTAAAAAAAATCCTGCAGCACACGGTGTATAATGAGAAAAAAAAAACTTTTTCCATTTTTTTTTAATAAATCAGCGACTTGCAGTGTATTTTCGTATGGTATTTATTGTTGTATTCTAGTTTTCTTGGTCTCATTTTATAGAATGGAAGACATGTTACTGAAATTGAGATGATTTTGATGGTTTTACAATGAAAGGTGCCTTGAAATTGAGCTCAAAGTAGCAGAAATGTTCGATTTTTACCAAACTTCAAAAGTAACAAATCGTGCCAAACGTGCAATACAGTCAAACTGGTGAGTCTAATATTCTTTCACAAGTGCACCAATAATATTTATCCCATTTTTTAAAACTAATGCAGTAGTCTGCATAACAGTAAATTTTATATTTTTGTGAGAATAAAAATTCAAAGTGGAAAGCAAAGAAATAAGAGGGGCCCCTTGAGACGTGACTAATGACTAGAGGAAATGTCATTTTAGTGCCAAGAATGTTTTTCTTGTTTATTCTGGACCTATTCCGAAATTGGCATCTTTTTGAAATTTGTGTGAATTGGCAAAATTGCTAAATTCTGACCACTGTACTGGATAGTTGAATTTATAAATGGGTGGTTTTCTTGCACCCATTCGATAGAAAAAATGGAGTTCTAGCGAAATATTCATGTTTTTGTCGACTGTACAGTGAAATTGGCCGAAAATGGGGCTCAAAGTGGGCAAAATCGCCGATCCGTAAACATCGCCGAGACCGCTAACTTTGCGAGAGCATAATTCCGTAAGTTTTCTATCAAATTTCAAACTTTTGGTGTCGTTATGATCGGGAAAAGATTCTCTATCTTTTCATAAGAGAAAATATTTTTTTTTTTTTTTTAAATTTGGCCGACCCTGAAAACGAGTTTCGGAGAGGGCCTGTCGACCCTCAAAGGGTTAAGAAATCAATATATTCAGTTAAAGAGAGAAATAAAAAAGGGAATAAGAAAAGCAAAAAGAGATTATGAGGTTAAGGTTGCAAGAGAATTGAAGACTAACCCAAAAGAATTCTTTCAGGTATACAGAAGTAAGATCAGGGACAAGATAGGCCCACTCAAAAGTTACTCGGGTCAGCTCACAGACAGTGATAAGGAAATGTGTAGAATTTTTAACACATACTTCCTCTCAGTTTTTACTCAGGAAGATACTAGCGATATTCCAGAAATAATAAATTATGTAGAACAGGATGAAAATAAACTATGCAAGATTAGGGTCACAAGTAACATGGTCCTTAGGCAAATTGATAAATTAAAATGTAACAAATCCCCAGGCCATGATGAACTGTATGCAAGGGTTTTAAAGGAATGTAAAGAGGAGCTTAGCAAACCTCTGGCTAATCTTTTCAATATATCACTACAGACTGGCATGGCGCCAGATAAGTGGAAAATGGCAAATGTGATACCTATTTTCAAAGCAGGTGACAGATCCTTAGCTTCAAACTAGAGACCAATAAGCCTAACCTTCATAGTGGGAAAATTTATGGAATCAATAATTGCCGAGGCAGTTCATAACCACCTTGAAAAGCACAAATTAATCAAGGAATCTCAGCATGGTTTTACAAAGGGGCATTCCTGCTTAACGAACTTATTAACTTTTTTCACCAAGGTATTTGAGGAGGTAGATCATGGTAATGAATATGATATTGTGTATATGGACTTCAGTAAGGCTTTTGACAGGGTCCCACATCAGAGACTATTGAGGAAAATTAAGGCACATGGAATAGGAGGAGAAATTTTTTCCTGGATATAGGCATGGTTGACAAATAGGCAGCAGAGAGTTTGCATAAATGGGGAGAAATCAGAGTGGGGAAGCATCACAAGCGGTGTTCCACAGGGGTCGGTGTTGGGCCCCCTGTTGTTCACAATCTACATAAACGACATTGATGAGGGCATAAAGAGCAACATAAGCAAATCTGCCGATGACACCAAAATAGGCCATTGAATTCATTCTGGCGAGAACATTAGAGCACTCCAGGAAGATTTGAATAGACTGATGCAGTGGTCGGAGAAGTGGCAGATGCAGTTTAATATAGACAAATGCAAAGTTCTAAATGTTGGACAGGAAAATAACCATGCCACATTTAAACTAAATAATGTCGATCTTAATATTACGGATTGCAAAAAAGATTTAGGAGTTCTGGTTAGCAGTAATCTGAAACCATAAGTGTTCGCAATAAAGCTAACAGAATCCTTCGCATCATAACAGGAAGCATAAATAATAGGAGTCCTAAGGTTGTTCTTCAACTCTATATATCCTTGGTTAGACCTCATTTAGATTATGCTGCACAGTTTTGGTCACCGTATTACAGAATGGATATAAATGCTCTGGAAAACATACAAAGAAGGATGACAAAGTTGATCCCATGTATCAGAAATCTTCCCTATGAGGATAGACTGAGGACCCTGAATCTGCACTCTCTAGAAAGGCGTAGAATTAGGGGGGATATGATTGAGGTGTATAAATGGAATCAGGAATAAATAAAGGGGATGTAAATAATGTGCTGAAAATATCTAGCCTAGACAGGACTCATAGCAATGGTTTTAAGTTGGAAAAATTCAGATTCAGGAAGGATATAGGAAAGCACTGGTTTGGTAATAGAGTTGTGGATGAGTGGAACAAACTCCCAAGTACAGTTATTGAGGCTAAAACGTTGCGTAGTTTTAAAAATAGGTTAGATAAATACATGAGTGGGTGTGGGTGGGTGTGAGTTGGACCTGATTAGCTTGTGCTACTAGGTCAGTTGCCGTGTTCCTTCCTTAAGTGAATGTGACCTGACCTGACTAGGTTGGGGCATTGGCTTAAGCCGGTAGGAGTCTTGGACCTGCCTCATATGGGCCAGTAGGCCTGCTGCAGTGTCCCTTCTTTCTTATGTTATGTTCTTAAGAATGGTGCTACAGCAGCAGCAGCAGCTGACTGTGGTGCAGCAGCAGCTGACCATGGTGCAGCAGCAGCTGACCATGATGCAGCAGCAGCTGATGGTGCTACAGCAGCAGCAGCAGCAGCTGACCATGGTACGATAGTATTTTGATAGTATTTCTCACCCTTTTTGCCACAGAGTTGGCACTAGCTTTCTTTGGGCTCAAGGTGGCTTATTTAGCAGTTAGAAGCACTAAAAGCACTGGACTAATAAAAAATAACCCTAATGTATGCGTGGGAGCGACCGCTCTGGCTTGTAAACATTGGCACACTAACTGAAGGCAGGCCAGCTGAGGCGCACTCTGGCAGACAGACATGTGGACGCGTACTGGACGAATGATGTAGGTTGAGTTTTTCACCGTATGTTGGGGTCAAATTTTTATGCTGAAATTCATCGTAGGTCGGTTTTTATGTAGGTTGGGGACATCGTACAGGGTCCACTGTACTTCAGTCTGATGCTATTATCAACTCCATGGCTTATTTACCTGTCACAATACATCTAACATGACATAATAAAACAATATTAACCTTTGAAGAGTTTTGAGAGTTTATCTACTCTCTGAGCCCGATTATTGGCCAGGCTCATCTGGTGCTTGACTAGTCAACAAGGCTGTTGCTGCTGGAAGCCCACTGCCCCACATATCCATCACAGTCTGGTTGATCTGGCACCTGAAGATACTTGTCCAGTTTCCTCTTGAAGGTGTCTACACTTGTTCCAGATATGTTTCTGATATCTTCTGGTAAGATGTTGAATAGTCTGGGACCCCGGATGTTGATTCAGTGCTCCCTTATTGTCCCCACAACACCCCTGCTTCTCATTGTGTTTATTTTACACTTCCTCCCATATCTCTCACTCCAGTATGTTGTTATGGCAGTGTGCATATTTGGGACCAAGCCCTTGAGTACCTTCCAGGAATATATTATCATGTACCTCTGTCTCCTCCACTCCAATGAATACATGTTCAAGACTTGCAGGCATTCCCAGTAGTTAGGTGCTTTACAGGCTCAATGTGAGCCATAAACTATCTCTGTATTTGTTCTACCTCAGATATCTCCCCTGCCCTGAATTGGGCCATCAAGAGTTTTGGGGTGGTTTGTATACTTGGAGAATTACCAAATTCCTATTTTCAACTTTAATGCCTAGAATTTCTACTATATCATTCGTAGAATTCAGCACTTCTGTGGAACAGGAAGTATCCTTTACACAGATTCCTACTCCTCCCTGTGACCTATTGATTCTATCACATCTATACATGTTGTAGTTTTCTATCTTTATCTCTCCGTCCAAAACATCCCTTGTATGTGTTTCTGTAAATGCTCCAAATATGGCATTCGCTTCTGTTAGGAGCCCACTGATATAACTAACTTTGTCATTTTTGTTTGATTTCAAACCCAGAATATTTTCAAATACGAAGTGGGAATTACCATGTGGGATGTTTTGTCTCGCTTTGCATTTCATTAGTACCACTGGTGGTGTACTACCTGGTATGTCCCCTGGTGTACATGCCCCTGGTTTCTCCAGTACTGGCTTCACGTTTGGTTGCTTATTCGGCCTTGATGGGCTAATGCCTGGTTTGATACGCCCCATTTTACTGCCCACCTGTCCTCTCTGTACCATTCCCTGTTTGTCTCTTCCTTTGTTTTGATCTTTTCTCTTTTTGTCTAAAAAAGAATGCTGTTCAATTTCCCTTTCTCTGCTAACTCTGTAGTGCTGCATTGCTTTTATATGGTGGCCTGGGCAGCTCAGGTCATAACATTCTCTGGATTGCATTGAAGCTTTACACATTACTGGATGGAAGTACCTGCACTCTTTGTTGAAATGACACTTTCCCTTCCTCAACATGTTGGCACATTTTCTGGTGTTTTTATTCCAGCAATCTCTGCCATATAAGCACATACCTTTAGCATAGTATCTGCAAATGTTCTGACTATCTATATTTATTGGTTTTGTGTCTTTCCCCTTTTCTTGTTTCTTTTCCCCTATTTTCCACTCTTTGTATGACTGGCAAGCTCCTTAAAAACTCCCTTATGCTATCTACATTTTCACTTTTCAGTACCTCTCTTATGCCTAACCAGCTGTCCTTTCACTGGGGCAAATCCAGAAATGACTTTCTTGTTTTTGGTTATTTGTCATAGTTGCATGAAGCTTTGTACATTATATATGTGATGTTTTACCACATATTTCACAATCAATGCCCCTCATGTTTCTCCCATATACAACAGCCTTTATTCCTAGAAATGATTACTTTTAAGCAGGTGTATGTGGTGGTGTATTTATTATGTGTGGCTGGGTGGTGGGGTGGCTGGGTGTGGGGTGGCTGGTGGTGGGGTGGCTGGGTGGTGGGGTGGCTGAAAGGTGGGGGGTTGGCTGGGCAGTGGGGTATCCTTGGGTAGAGGGTAGGGAAGATAGGAGGGGGGGCTGGGCAGTGGGGTGGTAAGCTGGGAGATAGGAGGGTGTGTGGAAAGGTGAGGATGCGTGGAGGGAGGCTGGGGGTGGGATTATTGGATGGGTGGTGTTGGATCTGGGGAATGGGGTGGGATGCAGGTGGCACTTGCGCACTTGTTCCCATATAATTACACCATAGTTTTACACTACACTCGGGATTAAAAGGATTAACTCTTATCACAAGTTCAGTTTACTATATCAATGCCTATTTACATCCTTTTTTTCCTCGTTATAACACTTGTACAATAGTTTGCACTTCACTGTCACCTCTGACAATATTTTTTTCACTGGTGATGGTCGACCCATGAACATATTCCATATATTATCCACTATATTCCTTATGAAATGAGAAACAGTCCTTCGGTGCAAAACACAACCCACTGTGTGGTAACACCTATAGGCCTAGTTCACTGCTTAACTCTTTCCAGATTCATTCCTCTCTGATCACTCATATATATTTTACTGATCTTACTGTGTTCATCACACCGGTCTAGATTGGATATTGTGGTATGGGGTATATGGTGTTTTAATGATTGAATATGGTAGGCCGGAGTGGCTGCCTGGCAGCACTGCCAGATGTATGGCAACACACACTACTGCAGGGTACATGGCACTTCTCTCAAGCCACCATATGTTATTTTAAACCTCTTCCATTATGTTAATCACTATTCTTGTGCTGTTCCACTGACAATTTAGGTTCACTAGGTCCTATTATGTCTCGTTATCCTAGTCTATTCGTTATATGTGGTAACTCAAACCTTTGTGTATCACTTGTCACACGTCAACACCAGGGCAAGTAGATTGACACACCACTGCCACACTTCACTATTTTCATTTTATTTCCTTTTATTTTATCACTGTATTTTATCACTGAACTGAACATTGGTTATCTCAAGGGTATACACTATGTGTGATGAATGATTTTGAAAACTGACAAGTTGAAGATTGAGACACTTATGCAACATATGGGAATCTTTATTTTGGAAACGTTTCGCCACACAGTGGCTTCATCAGTCCAGTACAAAGCAGAAAGGTATAAGGAGAGGAGGAGTTTGAGGTAATCAGTCCCTCAGCCTGGAGTTGATGTGTTCAGTCCATCAATCTTGTAGAATGTACAGCATAGGGCCGTAGACGTGGCTTATATACTGTAGTCAGGTGAGGCGAAGCAGGAGAAGGCGGGGTCATAGTGGGACCATCCACTAGTCGAAGTAGGTCTTCATCCAAAGGTTGGACAAGTTTGAAGAATTCTTTGTATCAAGATCCCATGATGATGCAGTGTCTGACAGTTGTGGTGAATGGTTTTGAAGATTGAGACACTTATGCAACATATAGGAATCATTATTTTGGAAATGTTTTGCCATACAGTGGCTTCATGAGTCCAATACAGAGCAGAAAGGTATAAGGAGAGGAGGAGTTTGAGGTAATCAGTCCCTCAGCCTGACTACAGTATATAAGCCACGTCTACGGCCCTATGCTGTACATTCTACAAGATTGATGGACTGAACACATCGACTCCAGGCTGAGGGACTCATTACCTCAAACTCCTCCTCCCCTTATACAGTGGACCCCCGGATAACGATATTTTTTCATTTCAGAAGTATGTTCAGGTGCCAGTACTGACCGAATTTGTTCCCATAAGGAATATTGTGAAGTAGATTAGTTCATTTCAGACCCCCAAACACACACGTACAAATGCACTTACATAAATACACTTACATAACTGGTCGCATTGGGAGGTGATCGTTAAGCGGGGGTCCACTGTACCTTTCTGCTTTGTATTGGACTGATGAAGCCACTGTGTGGTGAAATGTTTCCGGTATACACTATATTCATTCTTTTCACTGCACTATACTGTGATCATTGTTTATATTATTCACATGGAAGCTAGGCCTACAGTAACTTTCCCCTGCACTTCCATGAAAAATTTATTTCATGCTTAGTAGAGGTAACAGGAAAACACTTCACATGGTAGGCTTATGCCTTTACATCGATTGTATGCTCAAATTATGTATACTGTGATTCTGTCTTTCTAGTTCAGCTTATCTGTCTTTCTGTCTTCTGTGTGTGCCTGGAGTATAATATGAAACTCTTTAAAGAATGGTGTTATGACAAGTGTCAGATAACAAGTGACATTTGATGAATGTGTGCTGCTGGAGGGGGGAACCTTACCTTTATATGTTTTTACTCTTGCACACAAACATGTCTCTGTATGTCAGTCTGTCACTCTCTATCTGTCTAGCTCTGCTTGTCTATCTGCTTGTGTGTGTCTGTCTTTCCATCTGCTTGTCTCTGTCTCAGTGAGTGGCTGGTAAACCTGTTGGTTTGTGGTGTATGGGGCACTCCCTGATTGCTGAGCAAGTGACACTGCTAATACTTTCGTCATATTTATTTATGTCTTAAATCTACACTGTATAGCACTTGGCCTGGAATTTTGGGGTTATCCTAGGTAATTTACATTATGTATTGTAACTGTATTTATGAGTACATGTGAGAGACTGATATAGACAGAGATACAGATAGACAGTGATATAGACAGATAGAAGGAGCACAGCATCTAACCTAGTAGCACAAGCTAGTCAGATCCAACTCACACCCACCCACACCCACTCATGCATTTATCTAACCTATTTTTAATTTCCTCTTAAAATGTGAGTGTTAATATGACATGACATCAGTGAATCATGGGCATTTGTCATGCTATTTGCTCTAGCTGGCGCTCGATTGAACTGGTGCTCCCACAAGGTACTAAGTGGTTCCCAATTTTTTTCAGTGTGCACACTGAGTGTACAGACTCATTCTTTCATGTCTAGGCTAATCAGGCCTATCATGCCAATTTTGAATGAATGATTATTATTATTATTATAATCAAAAAGAAGCGCTAAGCCACAAGGGCTATACAGCGCTGCAGGGTAGGGAAGGAAGCAAGGGAATTGGATGGCAGAAGGGAGGGGGGATGATCAGCAGGTTACAGAAAACAGCGGGGCAGGGGATAGTACGGGGGTAGAGGGTAGCAAGAGATTGAAGTAGAAAGGGCTGAAGGTATCAGAATTTGTGAAGTAAGTCAGTTGTTGTCAAAAAGTCAATGAGAGAGTCCGGATGAAAGGTGGGTCCATCAGCGAGAAGGGAAGGTAAAGAGAGAGCAGTGGAGCGAAGACGATGACAGAGGTAAATTCTGCGTGCTCGTTGATAAAGTGGGCAGTCCAACAGAATGTGGCTGACTGATAATGGAGCTTGGCAATTCTCACAGAGAGGAGCAAGACGCCTCTCCATGAGATATCCATGAGTAAGACGAGTATGGCCAATGCGAAGACGGGAGAGAGTAGTCTCCCAACCTCGACACTGGTGATAAGAAGACAGCCAGTAACCTATACTCGGTTTAATAGATTGAAGTTTGTTGCCGAGCATAGTAGACCAACGTTGTTGCCAAAGGGTGTGAAGGTGGGAAGATATTGCAGTAAAATAGTCCGTAAATGGAATACCTCTATAAGAAACTGGTAGGTCATGTACTGCTGACCGCGCAGCAGTGTCTGCCTGTTCATTGCCCTGTACGTCAACATGACCAGGGACCCAACAAAAAACAATATCTTTATGCTTGGTAAAGATGCGGCGTAGCCAAAGTTGGATACGGAGGACTAAGGGCGGCGTAGCCAAAGTTGGAACGGTGACTAAGGGGTGAGGTGATCAAATTTTTGTATAGCCTGTAAAGCATTAAGGGAGTCTGAGACAACACACATGATGACACCAGGCATAGATGCAATACGGATAAGTGCTGTACAGGATGGCATATAATTCAGCAGTAAAATACTAGCCAAATATAGTAAATGCCTTGTACGATGCTGTCCGGAAACCACTGCTGCCGAATCCTACGCCGTCAGAAGACTTAGAAGCCTCTGTGTTCACAGCAATGGCATGGGAAAAAAAGGGAAATGGTGAGTGAAGTGGTCAAAGAAAAGAGAGGGGAAGTTACCGTAGGACAGTTGGGGGGGTGTTTCGAGCATGGGAGGGGAGAAAGAACAGACTCGAAAACCAGCTGGAACTTCCCAGGGGGGTAGGAATAGTGAGATGCTATTGTACATAGAAAGGTGGTAGTGAAGAGAAGACAAAGAGCGAATGAAGGCGAAGAGAGAAAGGGATCGGAGTAAACTAGGGGCGGCGAAAATAAGTAATGTTCTTACTATAGCAGTGACCATTCTATAAATGGAAGGGATTGCGGAGGAGGTTCATGAGAGCGTACATAGTAGCGCGGCAATGGGCATCAACGGCGAGGATAAGGTGGACACGTTCGCTTCTGCATAGAGGGCTCTCGACAGGGGAAGAGCGAAAAGAACCAAGCTTAAAATATCCTTGGTGATGTATGGGCGTTAAGGCTAGAGAGAGTTGCAGGAGATGCCGTGAATAGATATGCGTCACCATAATCAAGTTTCGATAAAATAAGGGTGGAATGTAGGCGAAGAGGTTCGACGATCAGCTCCCATGAAAGACATGAAGCAAGGGGTTTTAAGAAGGTTCATGCCGGCTGTGACAAGTTGCTCTCAGAGAGGTAATGTGAGGGTTTCCTAGGATAACCTACGATCAAGAGGAGGCCAGAATTGACTGTATCACGCCCATTCAGGGATACGGGAGGCCATAGAGGTTCAAAGGATGATCGGAGATGACAGAAGCGTCTAGTTAGAAAGTGATTTGGCGGGTTTTATGTGCTGGAAAATTTAAACCCACGTGTGGTGGCACAAATTGGAAAACACGGTCGACTGCATGTTGGAGAGAAAACTGTAATGAGGTGACAGTCAGCGCCTGCACAGGCCAATAGCAAAGTCATAACATAGAGTG
The DNA here is from genome assembly GCF_026875155.1 of Cherax quadricarinatus. NCBI lineage: Eukaryota > Metazoa > Arthropoda > Malacostraca > Decapoda > Parastacidae > Cherax > Cherax quadricarinatus. The sequence continues at coordinate 15,975,289 of NC_069493.1, read as the reverse complement.
ATGACCAAATATTCTGATGGAAGACTCGAGGCCAAATCATTAATAGCAAGGAGAAAAAGTGTTGTGATCAGAAACAATCCCAGGGGGACACCTTCAGCTTGGATTAAAGTCCGGGGCGAGAGCCACATTAATAACCGAACACGGCAAGCATGTCAGTTAAAAAGTTCTTAAGGAAGGATGGTAGATTGCCACGAAGGCCTATGGAGTGGGCTTGGCTAAAATTTTATACTCAAGTTGTGTCATATCGCCTTCTCAAGGTCCAAATATGGCAATAACTGAGTGGTTATTCGGCAAAGGCATTACGAACAGACGTATCCATATCGTAGTAAGGGGTCTATGGTAGAACGCTCCCTTACGAAAGCCAGATTGACGAGTGGAGAGACTGTTTGTGTGTCTCTAAATACCACACTATACGTTCTCATTTACTAGGCGATTCCATACTTTGCAAACTGCACTGGTAAGAGCAATGGGGCGATAGTGGGAGGTGTCTGTCCGTAAGTGCTGGGTTTGCGGAGAAAGAAAAAGGGAGAACAATGGCGGATTTCCACAGCTGTGGAAGAACTCCTTGTGACCAAATAAGATTGTAAGGCGTAATAGGACTGACAAGACACTGTCTGATGAAAATGTATGTAGCATTCGAATATGACTGTCGTTCGGGCCCGTGCTGCCGAATGATCGACAAGCTGAGAGTGTTGCCTCAGTTCTTGAAGTGTAAAGGCACATTATACTGTTTCTTTCTCTGAGAGAAGAAAAGTCAAGGGTGCTAACTTCTGCAGACTTTGAGGAAAGAAATGAGGGGCATTGATGGAGTCCGGAGAAATACGACCAGATGAGTGCACTTTCATGGAAATTAGTGGGGTTTGCTATATCAAACACCGGCAACTCCGCAGATCAGGCGCGGGACACGGAGAATATTTACCATAAGTTTTCGTTACTATTTTCCAGACTGCACTCATAGAGGGCGAAGCAGAGGTGATGGTGGGAACTGTAATCTCGCCAGCAAGTGCGTTTAGCAACACGGATGACACGGCGGAGCGATCGCACGCTTTGTTTAAAATCATGGAGTGCTCAGTGGTTCTATTGTACTGTACCTGCCCAATTGCAGCTGCGTTTCAAGTAAGCAGAGCCACAAGCAGGGAGGACCACCAAGGCACGCATTTCTGAGAATAGCCTGTCGAAGTTTTGGGGTATAGAATGAGGACAAGCTAGCGGTTGAGAAACGGAGACGAGAAGAAAGAGGTGTAAAAGCCATCGATGGAGGACGAAAGAGGAACCTCTTTAAAAACAGTTAGGTGTGAGTAATGGTTCAATTTGCCCGATTAAATTGCCAGCGTGGGGTGCGTAGAAGTGGCGAATATGAAGGGGAAGTAGAATGATTGGGAAATGATCACTGTCATGGTAAGTCGGAAGAACAGGACCAAGTGAAGTTTATGCGGGGAAGGAGGACGAGCAGACTGAGAGATCGCTGCTAGAGAGAGTATGAGTCCAGAGGATCAAAATGGTCGGTGTGAGTACTGTATTTAAACATGGAGGGGGTGGGTAGGCAAGAAAAGCCTCTAATGAATTCCAAGGGAATCCAAGTGAGACCCCCCCCAGAGGAAATGGGTGGGCCATTTTTAAAATCCACATGTAACAGAATTGAGGGGGATGGTCGGGTAAATGACGAACAAGGAAGGCAGAATCTGGAATAGATAATGCCGGAAGGAGAGAGATATAAAGAAAACAGGTGTAACAACCTAGTAGTGGATACGAGGTGCTGTGTAATGCAGCGAAGTATGAACAAATAAGTGATGCAGATATCAGTGCGGAGAAGAAGGGCACTTTCATTAAAGGTCCCATCTGGGAAATGGATCTGGAAGAATACAATAAATTATAGCTGAGATGTGAGAAAGAAAATAAACAGCACAGAGTGTAATTTTTGTCCTGTAAGCAAACACAACAGGGCAAATGGGAGGTAAACATCTGAAGCTCACCCGAGTACCCCTGAGCCGCGTATATTCCACTGTAAACTAGGCCATGATATGGCAATGATAAGATATCTTTGAAATCCGCAGGGTAAGGGTTCTCGGACTAGAAGGGTTAGAAAAGTCCTGCGGAGGCAGTGGAAAAACGGTTCAAAGCAGCGAAGGAACGGTTGCGCTGTGAGAAAGGAGTTTGCGCAGTGGAGCAGAGGATAGAGAAAGAGCGGAATGTGGATCAGTGTCCATTGATGGTTTGGATCTCTGCAATATATTCGAGATTGCTTCAAGTGTTTCGGAATTCAGAGAGATGTCGTATGGAGACAAATATTGGGAATGGTAGGGGGAAGGATGAGGTAATGATTGGAACTGTATTGGACTGTACCAAGGAGGGGGGGCGAAGGCGTGGGGGAACTGAGAGAAGGTGGCAGGGGACAGAAGAGGCAGGACCTGGGAGGGGTGGCAGAAGAGGAAGAAGAAAACTTGGGAGGGCAACAGGAAGGAAGGTACAGTACGATCAGGGCGGAGGGTGAACTCTACACTTGTAACTGAGCCAGACAGTGAGAGGGGGAAGAACAGGGACAGAGACAGGGAGGTTAAAATGAGGGTGGAAGAATGGGGTAGGAGGTGTTAACGGACCTTTGTTTGACTTGTGAGAAAGTAGAGGGAACGATTGGGGAGGAGGTGTCATACGAGGTCTCGTCGATACTGAGGCTTGTGAGTGAGACACTCGAAGAAGGAAGATTGAGATGAGGCGTTGAAGTAGGGGCCGTCTGAGACGGGAGGACAATGCAAAAGGATAGATACAGGAGTGATTGAATGGGAGAGGTAACCAAGAGGTGGGGTAGAAGATGGGATACCAGAAGTGGGGGGACGTTTTGGAAAACACAAGGGATTAAGAACACCGTTGGGAGTCTCTTGGAGGCGGAGATGAGAACTGCCATGGCATAGGAGACCTACTGTCTCTTGAGGCAACGGATTTCCCGCGCGTTTAAATAGACCTGACAATGGCGAGAGTAACGAAGGAGTGAGCCCCTTCATCACAGATAAGGCCGAGGGATGATCGATTGCAGATGTATTAGAATGGTTCATCAGCACCACAGACTGGGCATTCGGCGATAGATTCTGCAATTTTCGCTGGGATGGCCTAAATCGCCAGCAATTTCTACACTGTTGTCGGGTAGGGGATCACTTTCGAACTTGTAACGATGTCTGCTATATAAATTGAGGATGGGAGTTCTCGGCTGTCAAAAGTTAAACGAGCCACCATTGCTAGGGTATCGTCTCCGCCACGGGCAGGAAGAACGTAAGTGTCCTACCTTGAGGATTGGGAGATCTTGGAGTTACCGGCTGTTCAAGAATGTCATGTGCCACATGTCTGGAAATTTTGTTGAACTATTGGTTATGGGGCAGATGACGGTAAACCCATACAAAGAAATTGAGGGAATGTTGTTTTTCAAGAGTGACAGGAAAACAGTATCGTTATGGGAAGACATAGAGAGTCATGAGTGGGTAGCATTCTGACGGTTAGTGATGCGGATACCGCTCTTAAGTGCATGAAAAGAAAATATCTTTACCAAACATGGCGTAGGAGTGCCTTGCATACTATGGTCAGGAAAGATAGGCAGGTAGAGGGAAGTTGGTCGTAAGTGAAGAATTTAGTCCATTGTTCAGTCTGAAACTGAGCGTGGAAAAGGTTAGTGAGACAGATGGTCAATCTCGTTTCTGAGACGAAACGAGCACATTAGGTGGAGAAGTATCATCAGAGCTAATTGTCGTTTGGCGTTTTAGGCGTGGGACCCAGAGTTGGTCCGACGTGGAACGGGGATCGGCGATTTGAAATTGCCGCACTGTAGAGGGGAGGCCGGAAACATAGTCAGAGGAGTGCGAAGGTAAGATAATCGAAGGAGTCAGTCGAGGCCCTCAGTACCTGAACGGGTGAGGAAACAGGCACGGCGAATAGGTCAGAGGCATGGGGAATGTCTGAAGAGTGGTCCAAAGATGGCGGGGTCAGAAAGGGGATCGGTGCGGTTAATCAAGAAGGGTCCCGGGGGTACCAGGTTCATGGACTAGGGCCTGCCATGCGTTTAGGTTACTTCTTTCTTTTTGTTTTTAAGAAAAAAAAAAAAGGAAAAGAAAAGAAAAGAAAAATAAAAAAAAAGATTAAAAAAAGGGCGGGGGACGGGGAGGGATAGTTCCTAGAGGGAATCAAGGGCCAGAAATCCCTCCGTGCCATGAGGACCTCAGCACCGCAAGTAGCGAAGATGCAGCATGGAACCCGATGCCATACCCTACCCATCATGCTAGTAAACTAACAATCCGGGATAGCAACCTCAATCTGCGAGCTATGGGGACAAAGAGAGGGCGGCCGGATATCCGCCACAAAGCATACCTCCTTCGGCCACCACCCCCGGCAATTAGAAAGGCACGAAAAAGGTGGATTACAGAGATACACTCGTACGCCCGAAAGACACCCAAAGCTTACTCCGGGATACCAGAGAGAGGGACGGGACATCCCCAGGCCGATCAGATTCCACGGCAAACTATGCCCACCGCTAAGACCTCAACGGATAATGGGATGGACCCGGTATCCTTTCCCCCTTAACTAGGAACTAGCGCGCCTGTGGGAGAAATCCCAAAGGACAAAAAGAGGAAGGGCAAAAGGGAGGGGTGGGGAGGAGAGGAGGAAAAGGAAAAGGGGAGGATGGGGATAGGGGAGGGGAGATTGGGGGGTAATTTGGTTCCGGTCTGAGGAAGAAAGACCGTTAGTCTAATTCTCTCCAGACCAAGAGCCGGTCTTTCACCACGGCCAAGGAGACCACCCTTGAAGAGGTTTGAATGAATGAAAATGAAATGTTGATATACGTTCAGAGCCCTGCACATGAGCACGTATATTTACATGTGGACAGTTTAACTCTTTCCGGGTTTCCAACGTACTAGTATGTCTTACATTTAGTTTAATATGTTTATTATGCACCCCATACCCATCCTGTGGGCGGTAGTCAAAAGATTACAGAGTTACATAATGGGTCCAGGGACTGGGCCTCAAAGTTTTGATAGCTGAGCAAGTTACAGAGGTAATGAATTCACAATTTACAAAGGTAATGAACTCACAATTTACAAAGGTAATGAACTCCAGGTAGGTCTAGTCACAATCATGACAAGTTACAAAGGTATTTACAGATTACAGAGGTACACAATGGGTCCAGGGATCGGGCTCCAAAGTTTTTGATGTTAAATAGGTACAAGGTAATGAACTCACAAGTTACAAAGGTAAGGAAACTCACAAGTTACAAAGGTATGAATACTGTAAGAAATGGTAATTACGTTTATCATGGCCGCAATCATGACAAATTTTAGGTAATGAGCAATTCACACTTCCACACCCGGGTCACAACTGTTGTGAGTTATTGGTGCAAATGTTTGATTGCTGAGTCTCTCTCTCTCACACACAACACATACAAATCATACACACACACACACATAAAACAACCCACACACACACACACACCACACCACACGACCATACAAAAACTCCATCACACACATGCACACACATTCATACACACACCACAACAATCATACTCACACACACACACACCACACACACTCACACACTCATACACTTACACACAAACACACACACCACCACCACAATGCAATATGTGGTTAATGCTTTATTTAAAAGCTAGCAAAGTCAGGGTATTTCTCCAGAATGGTCTGTTAATATACCACTGTGGCTTAAAATATCCATTTTCTTGACATTCTGAGTGAGTTGTTTCTAAATTCATTAATTTTATCGAACTCCAGTACATAATGACAAGGGTTGTGTGTGACAAAAATCCTCGGCAAAGTTTACATATTCGTTTGGTCTACATCTGGGGTGGTGATTTACCTGCCAAGATACTTGTAACCCAGCGGAGCGGGCGGGGTTGGTAGTGACATCAAGGAGTCTGCTTATTTTGTTGGATGCACCATAGACATGTGGCTCCTCCTGCATGATTAGGATGATGATAGTATGGACTCTCTGGTGTCAATCTCCCTGAGCCTTAGTCCATAAAATTCAGCTGAAGTTCTTTATCGTATTCTTGTCTCAAACTACTACCTGACAAGACAACGATTGATAATCTACTCCCTCTTTGATAGCATTACAGTTAGCCAATTTTTATCAGTTCTCTATCATGCATCCTGAAGACCAATGTGAGATGGATCCATCAGCATGTGCCACTGTGACGCCACTGTCACTATCCTACATACTGTGTCTGGCTTCAGACACAAGCTGCCACAATTTATGCTTAATGAGTTGAGAGCATTTATGGATGACAGGAATCAGTTAACAATTAAACTGTCATCTTTGATACATAGATGCATTTCAGATTGCAAGGAGTATGGGCAAACAGTTCTGTCTGAAGGGTAGAGGCCCAATTATTGATGCGTGCTCCAATTTTCTTTAGAGAGCATCACTCTGTACGACGACAGCAGCCACTACCAGCTGACCAGTGGATTGGTTGAACAGAAACATCAAGTAATATTTGTGAGAGTGTGTGCTGTGTGAACCTAACGTTATCATACAGCTTAAGGCCTCAATGTTTGGCTTCAAGGCGAAGTTTGGTTGTGATTTAAGAAGGTACTTTGGGGGAAATGGAAGGAAAGGTAGTTTGGAATGGGGTAATTTTCCAGAGCGGAGAGAACTGCACGCTGTTGCCTTACTTGACTAGTATGTATCTGATTTCATGCGGAGGTCGGTTCAGTCTTTACGATCCATCTGGAGGAGTGTTCACCATGTGCTGAGGAAAGTTTGGAGGGCTTCTGTGCAGTGGCTTTGAATGGCTTGCCTGTGCATATTAACCCCAATTAGGATATTTCTTTCAAGTAACACGATCTCTGATGCTTGGAAAAATATCAAAGTTCTATTTTGCTCTTTTAAAATTTTGGCAAGTACGAGGGGCATCCTAGGAAGATCCTCATTGCTGTCGTTCTCCCGCTGTTTTTCAAGCTCTCCAGCTTCCAGTCAGACACCAAGAGCAAGTAGAGTGGCGCGGGCAGCACTAATCAACGAATGATTAAATATAAGCACAAGATACATCATTTTCACAAATTTTACATTAGCTCCTTCCCTGGGCGTGAAGCCCTTGCCACGAACTTAAGTGCTCTTAGTCGTTCTTTGTATTGCGACAAAGTCTTTTACAACAGGTCCAAGTTAGTGGCAAACCTCAATAGCCTAGATACCTGTATCTGCTTACATATTCCGAAGAGAACCCATTCATTGCAATTGGATCTAGACGAACTGTGCCTCTCTGTCGAGGGGACGCTATTGAGTTCTTTTGTTTTATCAGTAGAGATTATCCAACCCCCAGTCTGACACGAGGACCTAGTACATGATTAAGATGTTTTGGGTGTTGGTGAAATCGGTGGAGTGAATCATTAATATCATAGCAAAACTAATCACATAAATTATGGGGCTGACTAGGCATAGCATTAGTAATGCCTTTAATTCTTTAATTAGATATTGAACAGTGTGGGACTGAGCACACCTCCCTGTGGGTTCCTAATTCAAGTCTTCCTTCGTTACACTTCTATGTCATGGAACCAACACAGATGATTTCTTGTTGGACAGGTAGCCTTTAATCCAGGGAGGCAGAAAGAAGCCATCCTCCACAACATCATTCTGGGCAAGTTCACTAATATTACATGGCGGTTGGTGACATCGAAAAAGCGGATTTAAGGTCAAGGAGGGAAGTGTAGGAGCTGTCAGTTGAGGTTGAGAAAGGTGGCATGCAATGATGCACGCTCTTCATGCATGAAACCATGTGTAACCGGTGGAGACAAATATTGTTTGATTCTGTACATGAGACGATTAAGTGTCATTCTCTCAATGTTTTAACAAGCAGCTAGTAAGATATATTGGCCGAAATGCATTAGTTGTTAGGCTTATGAGTTGAATGATGAAGGCTGTTGGTCCAAGATTTGAGGGATGCTCCCCGGTTACTTAGCTCATGTTATATAATCTCAAGTAATGGATTACCTGGGGTACCGACACAGCAATTGAGTATTGTTGTAAGTAATACATCCTCACCAGGCGACGTGGAGTTGCCCTTAGTTGCGCTGCATCAAGTTCATAATTAGTGAAAGAATGTTGCAATCATTGCCTTATGAGCATAAAGGCAAACAAGTCTCTCCCTTGCATCATATTTGTCATTTAATTTTGCCTGTGTGGTACTGGGGAGATTTTCATAGCTAGATGTAGCAGCCCAAGCACTGACTAACTCATTCGCCCTATGCAAGGGATGAGGGTGGCGCGATCTGCCAGTTCGGTTACCCTTAATTTCTATTTATGTACCCTCCATGCCCGGCTAAGTTGGGGTCGTGAGCATTTAAGACCGTTGACAAATTTTTCCAGTCGGTTTGCCGCAGCTGTCTGTCATACGCTCTCTGGCAGCAGCAAGGGCAGTTTGGAAGTGGCCTCAGCATTTCCAGGGGTACGATGTTTTCTATAGGTGGCCTAGTCTGCGAGCAGTTAGTTTCAGGTACGGAAGTTTAGAATCATTGTAATAAGTATGGTTTTTTGAAGGAGGTAGTTATTATGGAAGTTTGTTGTGTTTAGCAGTACCAAGAGGTTGTAGTGGCGGCTCTATGTAGTTCTGAATACTGCTACAAGATCATTGTAAAGGTCTTACAGGAGAAAACACTCATAGATTATACCAGTCAGTCACATGTGCAACAAAATTCATCATGCTGATCTGTGGGAACATTAAACGTATCCGTATGAATATCCCACCAGGAAGGATAGTTGTACAATATCTTAGAGAGGTTTAGCTGGGAAATGATCAGACGCTATATCTGTATACAATGTCTCACCGCTGGCCGAAGTAATGTTGAAGCCCAGGCACAGATAAGGGACTCCTCCATAGATATGTGTGGGTTCAAGGTCACTAAATTTAGACATTATCAATGACTGTTTAGAGTGACAACAGTTGATTGCCTTACGATTACCAAACTGTGAGTTTCCAATGACTTTTGTTGTCTCGCATTGTATCGCCAATAATAAGAGTGGGTCAGAATGAGCACAAGTTGGGAGCTTCCAAGTACTTAAAATTTATCAGCAGGGCGCATACAAGTTAAATATTTGAGAGCAGTGTTCCCTATATTTAATAAATTTATCATATTATTATATTTTAATATTTATATATAATTCCTAACACTGTGATATTGTAGTGCCCTCTGTTTTTTGTGTGCAGAAGTTGATGGGGAAGTGATTTTTAATATATAGAAACCAAGAGTTAGTTGATTTGAGGTTGTATGCAACAAATGATGGTATTTTAGAGGGTTGGATTTTTCAGAGGACTCTGCACTCTTGTAGACACCAAACTTCATGGTTCGGTGGTTACTTTATGATGGAAGGTTCAGGAAGTCTTTATTCTAAGTGATGCAATGTTCAGCTTTAATATAGAAATGTTTATACGGTTTTGACCATTATAAGTAGTCCTGGGATCTTGCCGAGTTTTCAGCATAATGAAAAAATTGTTCATATAAATAGCAGACCTTATCAATGTCAACAGTGCTACCCTTGTTTGTCCATGAGGTTTTTTGTAAGTGCCCCTCCAGTTGTAAGGCCACGTGGGGAGTTCTTCATAAACCCAAGAGGCAAGACGCTGTTTTGTTTATGTGTGAATGTATGATAGGTGAACCAACACTTCACATTCCTCCTCCACTAACATTACACGCAACACTACAACTGTATCACCAGCGCCACTACAACTTTGTGTTCATTTACATTTGTCAACAGTATGTATTCAAATTAATGTCTATGTGCACTAACCTCATCCACACTCTTGCACCCACCACTTATATTATGTCATCACTAATTACTAAATTTAGACTCCACGCTATCTTCCACTCTTCACCACCATTTATATTACGGTCATTCACTATTACTAACATTATAGACACCACCGCTTCATCACACTCTTCACACCACTTAAAATTATGCTCATCACTATTACTCACAAAATCGACACCATTGTCCCTATCACACTCTTATACCACCACTTATATTACGGTCATCACTATTACTAACATCATTGACACCATAGCCTACGTTATGATTTGCTCACTACAGTTATCAACACAAGATATTATCTATTCGTCATTTTCTGTGATTAAGAACACCCACCGCCTCCTTGTTCAGCAGCCTTACACTTGCTTTCACAAAATTGTGACATTTGTTATAGCGTACACTCTACACATCTTTCCATGTGAGGTTCAAGTTGTTGTCAGGAGGAAATTGTTGTGTTTCCAGTACTTTCATGAGCGACATCAGGTTGTATATTACCAAGGAGCAAGATTGGAAACATCTGGAGACATTGAAATGTCCGGTCAGCTGAGCTATTTGGCTGACTGTCAGCTGACTCGCTAGGCTGGTATTGGAAGACGACGTGATGGAGGTTGTTGACGTGCTCCCCTGGGTGAGTGTGCTTCAACCCCATTGTCTGAGGGCAGGATGAAGCCAGTATTCAGACCGAGATACCTGGTAGTACTGGGGGGACATTATGAGGGTACAGGGGTGAAGTGCGGTGGACTCTGCGAGCGGATCAGCCCTCACACTGCGTCAGCATAGCTGTGTGACTCCTGAGGTCTTACAATTGATACATTGTTTAGCACAGTCTGCTTGATGTCTCACCCACTGTTTGATCATAGCATAACCACCGTTCAGAAGGATGAGCATTGGCACACACTGCACACCAGTGTGACTTAGATGGGCATTTCCTGGCGATGTGGCCCAGCGTTGACACTTCTAACATCGACGTTGAGGAGGTTGTACAATGAATGTAATAGCGATCTGTTGAGGGTGCACACGGGAGTGATATAGCGTGGCAGGTCCCCTGGCCAGTCCACTCAGCTATATCAACTGTTGGAAAGTCGACGAGGGCTTAGCAACTTGCTCTGACAGCCAGTTATTGAGGATTCAGTGCTTGTTGACGTTGTAGATGACAATATAAGCACTTTTTGGTGCCCTTGGTGGGGCAGCTTCAGAGTTTGATGTTTGGCATATTCGTGAGTGAGGAAGTTGTCTATAAATGCTGAATCATTAGGCACAAAGACGTAGTTATCCTCATCGCGGACAAACTTGATCGTTTTCTCATGATTGTTTACACTAGCTTCGAAAAACCAGTTAAACTTGGTCTCTTGATCAGTGTTGTTAGGGAAATCTAACCTGACAGCTTTGGGAGGGTGTGCGCCCACTGTATTGCTTTCAGCAAGCTTTCTCTGGAAGCCTCGTTCTTTTTTCCAAGCTTGTTTACTAAAATATGTTTCAAATCTGCCGGTGGTCTGGTGGCTAAAGCTCCCGCTTCACACACGGGGGGCCCGGGTTCGATTCCCGGCGGGTGGAAACATTCCGACACGTTTCTTTACACCTGTTGTCATGTTTAACCTAGCTGCAAATAGGTACCTGGGTGTTAGTCGACTGGTGTGGGTCGATCCTGGGGGGTGCAGATTAAGGGCCAATGGAAATAAGTTAGACAGTCCTCGATGACGCACTGACTTTCTTGGGTTATCCTGGGTGGCTAACCCTCGGGGGGGGTTAAAAATCGAACGAATATCTTATCTTTCTATTTATCTTCACCATCATCTACTGTCAACTCCATCAGCTATTACTATAGTGACAGGAGTTTCACACTGGCGATGGCTAAGGATCCGGTGGAATTAGAAGGGACAAGGAAGGGAATTTGCGTGTACTCACTAGACACAGGCAATGTGGGTGTGTGGGGGGTGGGGGGCCTGCGCGGGGGTCGTCAGGGCGATTTTCAAGGTCATTCACGGGGGCCACAGTTCCATTCACCGGCGAGTTACCCCAAATTGCACTACTCGTTATCTATCCAAACTCGCAGCACTTAACACAGCTAGCACACGTTCTGTCTAGGAATGACAGACAAATTTCACTCTTGGACAAATAAATCAGCACAAACTTAAATATGTTATAGCTGAGCCTCTGGTAGTTACAGTTAAAAAGCCGTCCCGAAGGAATTCCAGGTTACTAGCTTTCAAAACGGCAAACTAATTCGTGTTTCACTAGGTTGGTCACAACTACACGGCAAGAGTTCTAACCACACCGAAGGTTACAGCGGAAACACTGTAGAAAAAACGTTCACAACGGATTCTGGGAATCAGAGAGATGTAACTGCAGTGTAATTGTCCTTGGCAAGCTGGCTTGGAGTGCTGTTTAGCCTGATCGGTTTAAACTCAACCCTTTACATATGTAGATAATGGCGACGAGCTAAGGGATACCGGTGAATAGGAAAGTCAAGGAAAGGGACATTACTCCTGGACAACGCAGTAGGGTTGTAAGTGGCATGCGAGTCTTATAGTTGACCATTTACAAAGCGTCAACCAGCAGGCCAGACATTCCTCACTCATTTAAGCCTACGTCGGTTAATGGATGGTAGACAATGTCCTAAGTCAGTGAAATCCACTGTGCAAAAAATTATAGGGGGGTTTTTAACAACAAATTGCAGCACTTAAACACAACCACTAGGATATTCTGCTTGTAGAGGCAGGTAGGCCACAGGAGGACTATTCGTTAGGTGAGTGGAGTGCGGACAGAGGTCTGACACGGGCACTCAAGCATTTATGTGGTTCTGGCAAAAAACCGCCTCTAGCCATAAGTAAATAGAGGCGAATGGTCTGAGTTCCAAATTCAAGAAAGGAGGGATGAGAGGCGAGGTGGAATGTGAAGGTGTAGCCTCTACAGCCCACTACAATAAAATGTTTGTGTTTCACTGGGATATCACTAGCCCCATTCACACATAAGAGTTCCAGCAGCAATTCAGCTGCCTCCAACGATTTTGTTTGCATGATGATTTTTCAGTCGGGGAATAAGCATTCTATAAAAGGCCGGGGACTTCATCACCACACGTCCTCTCCCCCAACCACTCAGCCTAACGGCCCTTACATCCCAATTTATTGACGTACTAGTACGCATAAATTCTAGCGCCTTCAAATCAAGGGGGAAAAGGGCGGGTAGGCCTACAGGTGAGGGAAGGGGTCTATTTGTAAGCATGGCAGTAGGAAAAAAAATCTATGCATCTGCATTGCTTTGTTTTTTATGGAAATTCATGTCCCTTTTTGCACCAAGCCAAGCATAAGGAATACTCACCACCCCGCATGTGGGTTTGAGAAAGGCAGTAAGGGGGGAAGGGGGGCAGTGGGGGAAAAAGGAAAGGGGACAGGGTTTTTTATTAAACAACGGCTGGCTGGGTCAGGTGGTGGTGGCGGGCTAGAGGGGGCTCCTGGCGGTCAGGTGACTGTGTTTGACTGGCTACAGGTTGGGCTGGTCAGGTGGCTCTGTCTGCCCTCTCTTCACGGGTTACACATAAATCAATAACATATAAAATTACCTAAAAAAACCCAAAAAATCCAGACGGGGAAAATAATAAGTATCAGGACTAAAATGTGACACATTTACCCCAAATTTTGAGGAATACATTTTTTTTCACTATGCTCTCTATGAGACAGAGACAGAGGGCAGGCAACAGATAGACAACAGACAGAAAAAGAACAAACAGACATTTTATGTGTAAAGTGAAAAAAAATAAAGGGAAGGCATGTACCCTCATAAAATTCACCATTTCTCATTAGTGAGAGATAAAAAAAAACCCCCTAAACAACAGTCACTACTTAAATTAGTGGAAAAAGATAAAATGCCCCCCAACAACACACTATTTCCATTAGTGGAGAGATAAGACACCCCTCATCAAATGTCACCACTGTCATTAAAGAGAGATAATTTTTTGATTTAGATTTTAGAATTTTTTTATTTTGACAAATTACATGGTTGAAAGAATATAAAGTTTTAGTACATGCCAAAAGCCCCTCTTTAGCTGAGCATTTCAGGCAAAATTTAAAAAAATTAACTTAAGAATGGTAAGGAAAAAATACATGGTTTAATGGGCTTTAGATAGTTTTAGTGATAAAAGGGAAAATTTTAAAAATTATATCAGGTGATGCTACATGGGTTTTAATAATGAGACTTTTTACACTATTGAATTAGTTAATAAAGATTACAGTATTACAATGTAACAATTTAAAACAATTTACAATATGATGTATTACAGTTGTATTTAAAACAGTAAGTGGTTGAGCATTTATCAGTACAATATGAGTAGCTTTTGAGAGGATGGTAGTAGTTAGGTATGGCTTGTCTGGTTAATTTTGGGTAATGAGGTGATTTCTTATTTGGGCTTTAAAATGATTTGCAGACAGGAGTCTTTTAGGTTGTTCTGGCAGTGAATTCCAGATCTTCAGGCCTTTTACGTACATAGCATTTTTGCATAGGGAGAGATGGACACGGGGGATATCGAAGAGTGATCTGTGTCTCGTATTATGGTTGTGTGTTCTGTTATAGTTATCAAGAAGGAGTTTGAGAGGAAGGTTTACATTAGAGTATAGTGTTCTGTGTATGCAGTAGGCACAATAATAATTTATTTTATTTATTTATTAATTTGAACATGATGCACTGAAGTACAAAGAAATACAGTGGGTAAGTGTAACATGCCAAAGCCCCTTGTATAAGTGTGGATGTTTTGTATATTTAGCAAGTTAAGGCTCTTGAAAAGAGGTGGAGTGTGTTGTCTAATGCAAGAGTTAGTAATCAATCGAACTGCAGCTTTTTGCTGGGTTATTAAAGGCTTAAGGTGATTTGCTGTGGTTGAGCCCCATGCATAAATACCATAGGTGAGGTAAGGGTAAATGAGAGAGTGGTACAGAGCTAGAAGAGCTGAATGGGGTACATAGTACCTTATCTTTGAAAGGATGCCTACTGTCTTGGGGATTTTCTTAGAAATTTGCTGTATGTCTGAAATTTGAGACTGTAGTCAAGGTGGAGACCTAGATATTTGCCCTCTGCCTGTCTCGAGACAGGTGAACCATTTATCAATATGTTTAGCTGTACATTTGAAGTTCTGTTTCTGAAAAGCATGAAGTAGGTTTTGTATATACAGTGGACCCCCGGTTAACGATATTTTTTCATTCCAGAAGTATGTTCAGGTGCCAGGAATGACCGAATTTGTTCCCATAAGGAATATTGTGAAGTAGATTAGTCCATTTCAGACCCCCAAACATACACGTACAAACACACTTACATAAATACACTTACATAATTGGTCGCATTGGGAGGTGATCGTTAAGCAGGGGTCCACTGTATTGAGAATTTGTTGGTAATCATCCAAGTTGATATCTTTAGCAGTTCAGCATTTACTGTGTCTGTTAGTATGGTTGAGTCTGGGTGAGAAAAGACTTAAGTTGTGTCAAGATAAGATGCCACTCATCAACTGTCATCACTGTCATTAGTGGAGAGATAAGACGCCCCCAAAGGGTGTCAGCGTGCCTCGTTGTGCTCCGGGTTATCTCGTGTTTTCACGGTCGCTCTTACGTGCTAGAACTTTAATTGGTGTCATCAATCCTATACGATACATCCCTCTAGCGCCTGGAACCAATCTTGGGCGGAAAACATTATATACGGAGTCAAAAAAGGAGAATTAGTGTGCACTACCTAGCAGAGTTTACTGCCAGAGGGGAATCATAGGCCTGTGTCCCGGGTGAAAAAAAAAATAATAATAATTGAACTTTTCGTGTCAGAGGAAAGAAAGTCTCCCTGAAAAAATTGAGTATACATAGTGTATAGTGTATACTACAGTGGCTCCCCTAGTATATTGATGATAAAGGCTAAAGTGTCATTTGAAAACAGGTGAATTTGTAAATGAAGTGATAAGCCTATAGAGGCAGGGGGCCAGAAGTCGCCAGAAACTTACCACAGGTCAGCTGTTTTAATAATCTTCCTGGCCTGCTTAGTGTACTCGCATATAATCTAGTGAACCATGAATACAGAAAACAGTGTTGTAGTAGCAACTAACCATATTAAAGGTACTTAGTGGAGTGGAGTGACTTTCATTAGTTCCTTTTTCTAGAAAATTACCAGACGTTACTGTGAATTTCATATAACCTGTAGTTCCAGCGTCGCAATATACACAACGAGAAGCAATTATTACTACAGAAAAAGCGTCCTTTCCCCCAAAATTTGCACCAGTCAACTATAGTGATAATATAGCATTTTTTGTGGTGGAGCGGAAAAAAAAAAAAAAAAAAAAATAGAAAAGCTAGATACAGAGATTGATAAACAAGGGTGGAGGTCGACCGTTCGTCATTGTAGGAGTGCCAGCAGTCCACCAATTTCTTCAACACGCAAGTTATACTTTTGTATCAGTCAAATCACATATTACCCCCGGTAGATAATTTCCAGTAGAGCCTTCATGTGCTAGCTCAAATCACCGACCATATGTTTAAATAAGTGACCCACTGATCAGATCAGTCGACTGGTCCGAACCCTTGACTGGTCCAAACCCTTGACTGGTCCGAACCCGGGACTGGTTTCAAACGGTTTCGTTGGAAAAATAAAGCAACTGTAAACAGATGGGGGTTTTAGGGGGCCCTTATAAACACAAACATTAAAAATCAGGGAAAGTGACGGTAAGCTGTCCAATATACAAAAACAGTTAGAAACAGAAATACAAAAGCTAGAGCTTCATTTAAGGAGGTTATTAATAAATATTCAAGAGGTTGCTAGTAGAATTGCAGTAAATCAACCATCAAATCATATGAAGCTGTTTGTAGTCTGTGGGCAGTCAAACAAACGGGCTTCCACATGGATAAATTGTCATTTTTGGGGAAATTTGGTGTCAGGGCCCCCTTGTGCAGATATCCCAAACTAGCTACAACAGAAAAAAAAAACGAGAAGGTTTTTTAGGTA
>NC_069493.1:15925781-15958028 GCF_026875155.1 Cherax quadricarinatus | reverse complement strand
CAACGGGTTTAATTCCCAGAGTGTTTTTTGGGGAAAACATTTGTAAGTTACCAGAGTTTTGTTCTGCAACAGTGTAAGTTACCAGAGTGTTTTCTGGCAACGGTTAATTTTTCAGAGTGTTGTTCTGGCAAGTTTTAAGTTAAGTGTTGTTCTGCAACAGTGTAAGTTACCAGTGTGTTGTTCTGGCAACAGTGTAAGTTACCAGAGTGTTGTTCTGGCAACAGTGTAAGTTACCAGAGTGTTGTTCTGGCAACAGTGTAAGTTACCAGAATGTTGTTCTGGCAACAGTGTAAGTTACCAGGGTTTTGTTCTGGCAACAGTGTACGTTACCAGGGTGTTGTTCTGGCAACAGTGTAAGTTACCAGAGTGTTGTAAAATAAAAGGACACAAGTGCAACTAATGTGACATTTATTGTGGCAACGTTTCGCTCTCCAGGAGCTTTATCAAGCCATTACAAACAATACATGGACACAGAGGGTATATAAAGGCTCAGAGTGAGGTGAATACTAGTGAGGTACCATTTCGATGTTCACTAGTGGTAGTAGTAGTAGTAGTAGTAGTGGTAGTGACAAAAGTAATACAATATGGTAAAGCAATTAATTCGTACATGAGTAAAAGGATATAAAAGCTATTACTTGGGTAACATAAAAATAGGTTGGACAAATAAAAACTGGAATGAGGCAGCTTGTTTCAGTGTTCACTCTCTGTGCTTTGTGTAGTATAACAGGAGAGACTATGTGATGGCAGGGTTTACTGTTTTCAGGAGGATTCTTTGCTAAGACTTCGAGATGGTGAAGCTGCCGTTGTTTTGTTTAATTGTATTCGAAACAGCGATCAGTGCTGATTCGAGGCACTTGCGTCTGCGGAAATTAGTTTCTTTGATCACTAATTGGGCGTCTCTGAATTTCATGAGATGATGGGGAATTTCGGTGTTGTACACAGGCGTTGTTCAGGTTATCGTTCCTACATGCGTAAATGTGTTCATTGAGGCGGGTGTCGAGGTTTCTGGCTGTTTCACTACGTAAATCTTGTCGCAGCCTCCACAGGGTATAGTGTAAACTCCTGCATTGACTGGTTCGTGGTGCTTGGATTTTGTCTGGTTATATCCTTTATTGAAGTGCTAGAAGCGATGGCGACTCTGGTGTTAGCTTGTGAAAGTGCTTTTGAGACGTTCAGTGCAACCTGACTGTTGGGAAGAATTATAACTTTGCTGGGAGTGGTGTTGGAAGCGTGGAGAATTTATGATCTGAAGAGCTCTTTTCTTGCAGTCTTTGATGAAAAAAGAGGAAAATGTAACTCTGTGAATGTTTGGTGAATGTATGTACACTCCTCGTCAAGAAACTCAGGACTACAAATTCGGTATGCTCTTAGGAAAAACCCGATGATGATGCCTCTTTTGGTCTTGGTATCTTGACTGGAATAGAAGTGTGTGAGATCATTTTTATTGGTGGGTTTCCGATAAACTTGAAATCTTAGGTTGTTGTCTACTTTGTTAATGAGGACGTCGAGGAAGGTAGCTTGTCATTGGACTCTTCTTCTAGTGTAAACTGGATCAGCCGGTTCAACTGCGTTGAGCCTTGCCTGAAGATCCCGTACATCAAAACGTTTTGGAGTTATTACGAGGACATCGTCCACGTAACGTAACCAAGTGACACTTGAGGGGATGATGTTGGCGAAGTGTTCGGACGCTAGGTGTTCATGTATAAGTTGGCTAGGACGGCACTGATGGGGGACCCCATTCCCATGCCGTAGGTTTGTTTGTAGAGCTTGTTATTAAAAGAAAAACAGTTGAAATTAACACAGAGTTCAATTAAGTCAACAAAATCTCCGGGAGGTTAGAGGAAGATTAGGTCCTGATTGACTTTACGTCGTAGAACCTCGATGGCTTTTTGGTAGGTACTTTTGTGAAGAGGGAAGTCACATCCAAACTGCTTAGTTTCTTGTTACGGATGGAGAGGTTACGGATGCGGTTGAGAAGGTCACCTGAGTGTTTAAGATGAGCGGGGCTGATGGTCCCCAGAAGGCAGGAAAGATGTTTGGCAAGAACTCCGGCTAGTTTGTGTGAGCACTGCCTTTCCTGACGTGATTGGTCTGAGAGGAATATTGTGTTTATGGGTCTTGGGTAAACCATACATGTGTCCTGGTTTAGGGTTGCTGGGTAACAAGTACAGAAGTTTCTTCCCTTCTCTAGTGCGTTTGAGTATTTGTCTGGTTTTGTATAGAAAACCTTTGGTGAGCGTCTCCCACTGTTGAGTGCTGATGGGTTCGTATGTAGATTGATCATTCAAAAGGTCCATCATTTTAGTGTTGTAGTCACTGGTGTTGAGGATGACGACTCCACCTCCTTAGTCGGCGGTGGTGACGATAATGTTGGGGTCGTCGGCGAGGTTCTTAAGGGCAGTGATGTATCGTCTAGGAAGATTAGAAGTAGAAGGTTCACATAAAGCTGCAGTGAGAAGGCCCTGTATATAACCCTTCTGGAAGTTGCTGTCACTGTGTCTATGGTTCCTGGTAACTAGATTAAGTTGATAGTTAGGTTTGCGTATGTTGGTGGTAAATTTGAGTCCCCGACTCAGTGCTTGTTTTTCGTAGTCGGTTAAGGTGCGTGACGATAAGTTGTTTCTCAGTGATTCACGTCCCATTTCCTTCCATCGACTGTTAGAGCAGAGGTACTGAAGTTTGCGATTGAGTTTGATCTTCTGTGGAGGTTAGCTGTGGTGACGTGCTGGAATATGCTCAGCAGTGTGTTGGTCAATCTGAAGATTGGCCCTCATATTCCTTGCAGTTTCAAAGGTTTCCTTAGCGATGTTAGAAAGTTCTTCAGCACATTCAGTTAAGTAAGCTTGGGTAGCTGGAGAGAAGGGGTGCTTGGAGTTGGAGAGTTGTGCAGGAGTAGACTTAGGGATCACCTTCTCTGCCAGGCAATCTTGTAGGAAGTTGTGTCTGTTGCGATAGCTGTGAGCACGAAGAAGGGTGTCCAAATAACGTCTGCATGAAATGTCCATTATGTTGCGGTGTCCGACAGATTGTAATAAAGTTGGTAGAATTACCGACAATATGTAAAGTAAAAGGACACAAGTGCAACTAATGTGACATTTATTGTGGCAACAATAACCTCCTACAGAAGATCAAACTCAATCGCAAACTTCAGTACCTCTGCTCTAACAGTCGATGGAAGGAAATGGGACGTGAATCCCTGATAAACAACTTATCGTCACGCACCTTAACCGACTACGAAAAACAAGCACTGAGTCTGGGACTCAAATTTACCACCAACATACGCAAACCTAACTCTCAACTTAATCTAGTTACCAGGAACCATAGACACAGTGACAGCAACTTCCAGAAGGGTTATATACAGGGCCTTCTCACTGCAGCTTTATGTGAACCTTCTACTTCTAATCTTCCTAGACGATACATCACTGCCCTTAAGAACCTCGCCGACGACCCCAACATTATCGTCACCACCGCCGACCAAGGAGGTGGAGTCGTCATCCTCAACACCAGTGACTACAACACTAAAATGATGGACCTTTTGAATGATCAATCTACATAGAACCATCAGCACTCAACAGTGGGAGACGCTCACCAAAGATTTTCTATACAAAACCAGACAATACTCAAACGCACTTAGAGAAGGGAAGAAACTTCTGTACTTGTTACCAAGCAACCCTAAACCAGCACACATGTATGGTTTACCCAAGACCCATAAACACAATATTCCTCTCAGACCAATCACGTCAGGAATAGGCAGTGCTCCACACAAACTAGCCGGAGTTCTTGCCAAACATCTTTCCTGCCTTCTGGGGACCATCAGCCCCGCTCATCTTAAACACTCAGGCGACCTTCTCAACCGCATCCGTAACAAGAAACTAAGCAGTTTGGATGTGACTTCCCTCTTCACAAAAGTACCTACCAAAAAAGCCATCGAGGTTCTACGACGTAAAGTCAATCAGGACCTTAATCTTCCTCTACCTCCCGGAGATTTTGTTGACTTAATTGTACTCTGTGTTAATTTCAACTGTTTTTCTTTTAATAACAAGCTCTACAAACAAACCTACGGCATGGGAATGGGGTCCCCCATCAGTGCCGTCCTAGCCAACTTATACATGGAACACCTAGACTCCGAACACTTCGCCAACATCATCCCCTCAAGCGTCACTTGGTTACGTTACGTGGACGATGTCCTCGTAATAACTCCAAAACGTTTTGATGTACGGGATCTTCAGGCAAGGCTCAACGCAGTTGAACCGGCGATCCAGTTTACACTAGAAGAAGAGTCCAATGACAAGCTACCTTTCCTCGACGTCCTCATTCAAAAGCAGACAACAACCTAAGATTTCAAGTTTATCGGACACCCACCAATAAAAATGATCTCACACACTTCTATTCCAGACAAGATACCAAGACCAAAAGAGGCATCATCATCGGGTTTTTCCTAAGAGCATACCGAATTTGTTGTCCTGAGTTTCTTGACGAGGAGTGTACATACATTCACCAAACATTCACAGAGTTACATTTTCCTCCTTTTTTCATCAAAGACTGCAAGAAAAGAGCTCTTCAGATCATAAATTTTCCCCAAACGCATCAACACCACTCCCAGCAAAGTTATAATTCTTCCAACAGTCAGGTTGCACTGAACGTCTCAAAAGCACTTTCACAAGCTAACACCAGAGTCGCAATCGCTTCTAGCACTTCAATAAAGGATATAACCAGGACAAAATCCAAGCACCACGAACCAGTCAATGCAGGAGTTTACACTATACCCTGTGGAGGCTGCGACAAGATTTACGTAGGTGAAACAGCCAGAAACCTCGACACCCGCCTCAATGAACACATTTACGCATGTAGGAACGATAACCTGAACAACGCCTGTGTACAACACCGAATTCCTCCAGTCATCTCATGAAATTCAGAGACGCCCAATTAGTGATCAAAGAAACTAATTTCCGCAGACGCAAGTGCCTCGAATCAGCACTGATCGCTGTTGCGAATACATTTAAACAAAAATCGGCAGCGTCACCATCTCCGACAGTCTTAGCAAGAATCCTCCTGAAAACTGTAAAGCCGCTGCCATCACATTGTCTCTCCTGTTATACTACACAAAAGCATAGGAGATGTGACACTGAAAACAAGCTGCTTCATTCCAGTTTATATTTGTCCATACCTATTTTTATGTCCCCAAGTAATAGCTTTATAGCCCTTTTATCAAGTACGAATTAATTGCCTTTACCATATTGTATTCACTTTTGTCACTACCACTACTACTACTACTATATACCATACCTGTGACACGAAATGGTACCTCACTAGTATTCACCTCTCTCTGTGCATTTATATACCATCTGTGTCATGTATTGTTTGTAATGGCTTGATTAAAGCTCCTGGAGAGCGCGGAAAAACGTTGCTCACATTAAAATGTTACATTAGTTGCACTTGTGTATTTATTTACATTATTGTCGGTAATTTTACAACTTTTTTTCAGAGTGTTGTTCTGGCAACAGTTGTAAGTTATAGAGACGTGTTGTTCTGGCAAAACAGTGTAAATTACAGAGTGTTGTTTCTGGCAACAGTGTAAGATACCAGCGTGGTTGTTCTGGAACAGTGAAAGCTAACCCAGAGTGTTGTTCTGGCAACAATGTAAGTTACCAGAATGTTGTCTCTGGAAAAAGTGTAAGTTGTAAGTTACAAGAGTGTTGTCTTTGGCAACAGTTGTGAGTTACCAGATTGTTGTTCTGGGCAACAGTGTAAGATACCGAAGTGTTGTTTGGCAACAGTGTAAGTTTCAGAGTGTTGTTCTGGCAAACAGGGTAATTACAGAGTTGTTGTTCTGGCAACAGTGTAAAAGTTTACCAGAGTGTTGTTTGGAACAGTGTAAGTTCCCAGGAGTGTTGTTCGTCAACAGTGATAAGTTTCCAGAGTGTTGTTCCTGGCAACAGTGTAAGTTCCAGAAGTGTTGTTCTGGCAACAGTGTAATTTATCAGTGTTGTTCGGGCAAACAGTTGTAAGTTTATCAGAGTGTTGTTAGGCAACAGTGTGTAAGTTACCAGAGTGTTGTTCTGGCAACAGTGTATGTTCCAGAAACGTTGCTCTGGCAACAGTGTAAGTTACCAGAGTGTTGTTCTGGCAAACAGTGTAAGCTACCAGTGTGTTGTTCTGGCAACAGGTATTAAGTTATCAGTGTTGTTCTGGCAACAGTGTAAGTTAACAGTGTGTTGTTCTGGCAACTGTGTAAGTTATCAGTGTTGTTCTGGCAACAGTGTAAGTTACCCAAAGTGTTTGTTCTGGCAAAACCGTGTATGTAAGTTCCAGAGTGAGTGTTGTTCTGGCAACAGTGTAAGTTACGAGTGTTGTTCAGGAAACAGTGTAAGTTACCAGAGCGTTGTTCTGCATCAGTGTAAGTTACACAACAACTGAGAGTTGTTCTGGCCAACAGTTGTAAGTTACTAGAGTGTTGTTTGGCAAACAGTGTAAGTTACCAGAGTGTTGTTTGGCAAACAGTGTGTAGTTACCGAGTGTTGTCTAGGGCACAGTGTAGAGTTCCGGAGTGTTGTTCTGGCAAACAGTGTTAGTTACCAGAGGGTTTGTTCTGGCAAACAGTGTAAGTTACCAGAGTGTTGTTCTGGCAATAGTGTAAGTTACCAGAGTGTTGTTCTGGCAACAGTGTAAGTTATCAGTGTTGTTCTGGCAACAATGTAAGTTACAGTAAGGTTTTGGTTGTTTGCAACAGTGTAAGTTATCAGTGTTTGTTCTGGCAAAAGTGTAAGTTACCGAGTGTTGTTCTGGCAACAGTGTAAGTTTTCCAGAGTGTTGTTCTTGCAACAGTGTAAGTTACCAGAGCGTTGTTCTGGAACAGTGTAAGTTTCAAGAGTGTTGTTTCTGGCAAACAGTGTAAGTTACCAGAGTGTTGTTATGGCATACAATGTAAGTTACCTGAGTGTTGGTTCTGGCCAACAGTGTAAGTTGCCAGAGAGTCTGTTTCTGCAACAGTGTAGTTACAGAGTGTTGTTCTGGCAAACAGAGTAAGTTACCAGGGTGTTGTTATGGCACAGTGTAATGTTACAGAGTTTTGTTTGGCAACAGTGTAATTTAACAGAGTGTTGTTCTGGCAACAGTGTAAGTTATCAGTGTTGTTCTGGCAAAACAGTTTGGGTAGGTTACCAGAGTGTTGTTTGGGCAACAGTGTAAGTTATCAGTGTTGTTTTGTCAACAGGTGGAGTTAATCAGAGTGTTGTTCTGGCAACAGTGTAAGTTACCAGAGTGTTGTTTTGGCAAAAACAAGTGTAATTACCAGACGTTGCTTGGCGAAAGCGTGTATGTTACCAGTGTGTTGTTCTGGCCAACAAGTGTAAAAGCTACCAGAGTGTTGTTCTGGCAAACAGTGTAAGTTATCAGTGTTGTTTGGCAACAGGTTGTAAGTTAAACAGTGTTGTTGTTATGGCAACAGTGTTAACGTTATCAGAGTGTTGTTCTGCAACAGTTGTAAGTTACCAATGTGTGGTTATGGCAACAGTTTAAGTTACAAGAGTGTTGTTCTGGCAAACAGTTGTAAGTTACCAGGAGTGGTTGTTCTGGCATAAGTGTAAGTTATCAGGGTTGTTCTGGCAACAGTGTTGTAAGTTACAGAGCGTTGTTCTGGCAACAGTGCTAGTTACCTGAGTGTTGTTCTGGCAACAGTGTAAGTTAACCAGAGTGTTGTTCTGGACCTGTGTAAGTTACCTGAGTGTTGTTCTGGCAACAGTGTAAGTTACTGAGGCTTGTTCAGGCAACAGTTGTAATTACTCAGAGCGTTGTTCTGGCAACTGTGTTGTAAGTTACCAGAAGTTGTTCTGGCAAACAGTGTAAGTTACTAGTGTTTTTGTTCTGGTAACAGTGTAAGTTAACCAGAGGTTGTTTTGTCAAACAAGTGTAAGTTACAAGAGTGTTGTTATGGCAACAGTGTAAGTTTACCGGCAGTGTGTTCTGGCAACAATGTAAGTACTAGAATGTTGTTCTGGCAACAGTGTAAGTTTACAAGGAAGTGTTGTTCTACGGCAAACAGTGTAAGTTACACAATATGAGTGTTGTTCTGGCAACGTGTTAAGTACCCGGTGTTGTTCTGGCAACAGTGTAAGCTACAGGTGTTGAATCTGGCAACAATGTAAGTTACCAGAATGTTGTTCTGGCAACATTGTAAGTTACAAGAGTGTTGTTCTGGCCAACAGTGTCAAGTTACCAGAGGTGTTGTTTGGCATAAGTGTAAGTTACCAGAGTGTTGTTCTGGCAACAGTGTAAGTTACCAGTGTGTTGTTCTGGCAACAGTGTTAGTTAACAGAGTGGTGTTTGCACAGTGTAAGTTCCAGAGTGTTGTTTGGCAACAGTGTGTAAGTTACCTGAGTGTTTGTTCTGGCAACAGTGTAAGTTACCAGAGTGTTGTTCTGGCAAACTGTGATAAGTTCCAGAGTGTTGTTTCTGGCACAGTGTAAGTTACCAGAGTGTTGTTCTGGCACGTGTAAGTACCAGGGTGTTGTTCTGGCAACAGTGTAAGTTATCAGTGATGTTCTGGAACAGTGTCGTTATCAGAGTGGTTGTTCATGGCATAACAGTGTAAGTTACCAGAGTGTTGTTCGGGCAACCGTGTAAAGTGTACCAGAACGTTGCCTCTGTCAAACAGTGTAAAGTTACCAAGAGTGTTGTTCTGGCAACAGTTGTAAGCTACCTGGAGTTTGTTCTGGCCAACAGTGTAAGTTATAGTGTCGCTTCTGGCAACTGTGTAAGTTAAACAGTGTGTTGTTCGGCAACAGTGTTAAGTTATCAGTGTAGTTTTGGACGTGTGTTACAAAGTGTTGTTTGGCGACAGTGTTAAAGTTACCAGAGTGTTGTTCTGGCAACAGTGTAAGTTACCAGAGTGTTGTTCAGGCAACAGTGTAGTTACAGAGCGTTGTTGGCAACAGTGTAAGTACCAGAGAGTTGTTCTGCAAACAGTGTAAGTTTACTAGAGTGTTGTTCTGGCACAGTGTAAGTTACCAGAGTGTTGTTCTGGCAACAGTGTAAGTTACAGATGTGTTGTTCTGGCAACAGTGTAAGTTTCCAGATGTGTTGTTCTGGAACCAGTGTAAGTTACCAGAGTGTTGTTCTGGCAACCTGTGTATTTACCAGAGTGTTGTTCTGCAACAGTTGTAAGTTTACCAGAGTGTTGTTCTGGGCACAGTGAAGTTATCAGTGTTGTTCTGGCAACAATGAAAGTTACAGAGTGTTTGTTCTGGCAACAGTGTAAGTTATCTGTGTTTGTTCTGGCAAAAGTGTAAGTTTACCTGAGAGTTGTTATGGCAACAGTTTAAGTTACCAGAGTGTTGTTATTGGCAACAGTGTAAGTTACCAGAGCGTTGTTTTGGCAACAGTGTAAGTTTCAAGAGTGATTGTTTGGCCAATCGTGTAAGTTACCAGAGTGTTGTTATGGCAAAACATTGTAAGTTACCAGAGTGTTTGTTCTGGCAACAGTGTAAGTTACCAGCGTGTTGTTCTGGCTACATTGTAAGTTACCAGGTGTTTTCTGGCAACAGTGTAAAGTTACAGTAGTGTTGTTTTGGCAAAACAGTGTAAGTGACAGAGTTTTGTTCTAGGCAACAGTGTAATTTACCACGAGTGTTGTTGTTCTGTGGCAACAGTGTAAGTTATCAGAGTGTTGTTCTGGCAACAGTGTAGGTTACCAGAGTGTTGTTCTGGCAACAGTGTAAGTTATCAGTGTTGTTCTGGCAACAGTGTAAGTTATTCAGAGTGATTTTTACTGGCAACAGTGTAAAGTTACAGAGTGTTGTTTGGCACAGTTGTAAGTTACCAGAAACGTTGCTCTGACAAACAGTGTAAAGTTACCAGAGTGTTGTTCTGGCAACAAGTGTAAGCTACCTAGGTGATGTTCTGGAACAGTGTAAGTTATCAGTGTTGTTCTGGCAACAGTGTAAGTTAACAGTGTGTTGTTCTGGCAACAGTGTAAGTTATCAGTGTTGTTCTTCAACAGTGTAAGTTACCAAAGTGTTGTTCTGGCAACAGTGTAAGTTCAAGAGTGTTGTTCTGGCACAGTGTAAAGTTACAGAGTGTTGTTCTGGCAACAGTGTAAGTTATCAGTGTTGTTCTGGCAACAGTGTAAGTTACCAGAGCGTTGTTCTGGCAACAGTGTAAGTTACCAGAGTGTTGTTCTGGCAACAGTGTAAGTTACCAGAGTGTTGTTCTGGCAACAGTGTAAGTTTTCCAGAGTGTTTGTTCTGTGCAACAGTGTAAGTTACCTGAGTGTTGTTCAAGGCAACTGTAAGTTACCAGAGCGTTGTTCTGGGCAAACAGTGTAAGTTACCAGAGAGTATGTTTGGCAACAGGGTAAGTACTAGAGTGTTGTTCTGGTAACAGTGTAAGTACAGAGTGTAGTGTAGCAAAAACGGTTGTAAGTTACCAGAGTGTTGTTCTGGCAACAGTGTAAGTTACGGAGTGTTTGTTCTGCAACAGTGTAAGTTTCCAGAGTGGTTGTTCTGGCAAACAGTGTAAGTTTCCAGAGTGTGGTTCTGCAACAGCAATGTTAAGTTACCGAGTGTTGTTTCTGGCAACAGTGTAAGTTATCAGTGTGGTTTTGGCAACAATGTAAGGTTACACCAGAGTGTTGTTCTGGACAACAAGTGTAAGTTATCAGTGTTGTTCTGGCAAAAGTGGATAATTTAACCAGAGTGATTGTTCTGGCAACAGTGTTGTAAGTTACCAGAGTGTTGTTCTGGAAACAGTGTAAGTTACCAAGATGCGTTGTTCTGGCAACAGTGTAAGTTTCAAGCTGTGTTGTTCTGGCAACAGTGTATGTTACAGAGGTGTTGTTCTGGAACAATGTTAGCTACAGAGTGGTGTTCTGGCAACAGTTAAGTTACAGAGTGTTGTTCTGGCAACAGTGTAGTTACCAGAGTGTTGTTCTGGCAACAGTGTAAGTTACCAGGCAGTGTTGTTATGGCAACAGTGTAAGTTACCAGAGTTTTGTTTCTGGCAACTGTTGTAATTTACCAGAGTGTTGTATCTGGCAACTGTGTAAGGTATCAGTGTTGTCCTGGCAACCAGTGTAGGTTACCATGAGTGTTGTTCTGGCAACAGTTGTAAGTTACAGGTTGCTCTGGCATCAGTTGTTAAGTTACCAGAGTGTTGTTCTGGCAACAGTGTAAGTTACAGGGTGTTGTTCTGGCAACAGTGTAAGTTACCAGAGTGTTGTTTGGCACAGTGTAAGTACCAGCGTGTTGTTTCGGAGCAGTGTAAGTTACCGAGTGTTGTTCTGGCAACAGTTGTAAGTTACCAAGTGTTGCTCTGGCACAGTGTAAGTTACAAGAGTGTTGGTTCTGAGCAAACAGTCGTTGTAAGTTACCAGAGTGTTGTTCTGGCAACAGTGTAATTTTCAGGGGTTGTTCTGGCAACAGTGTAAGTTACAGAGTTTTGTTCTATCAACGGTGTAAGTCTAACAGAGTGTTGTTCTGGCAACAGTGTAGTTATCTGAGTGTTTTTCTGCAAACAGTGTAAGTTACCAGGTGTTGTTCTGGCAACTGTGTCTGTTACAGGTGTTGTTTGGTAACAGTGTAAGTTACCAGAGTGTTGTTCTGGCAACAGTGTAAGTTACCAGAGTGTTGTTCTGGCAACAGTGTAAGTTACCAGAGTGTTGTTCTGGCAACAGTGTAAGTTACCAGGGTGTTGTTCTGGCAACAGTGTATGTTACCAGGTTGTTGTTCTGGCAACAGTGTAAGTTACCAGAGTGTTTGTTCTGGCAACAAGTTGTAAATTTCCAGTGTGTGTTCTGGCAAACAGTGCAAGTTACCGGTGTGTTGTTTGGCAAACAAGTGTAAGTTACCAGGAGTGTTGTTCTGCAACAGTGTTAAGCTACCAGGTGTTGTCTGGCAGCAGTGTTAAGTTACCAGAGTGTTTGTTTTTTACCCTTGGCAACAGTGTAAGTTACCAGTGTGTGTTCTTGCGGCAACAGTGTAGTTTCCAGAGTGTTTTCTCGAACAGTGATAAGTTACCAGGTGTTGTTCTGGGCAACAGTGTAAGTTATTCAGAGTGTTGTTCTGGCAACAGTGTAAGATACCAGAGTGTATGTTCTCAAGCAACAGTGTAAGCTTAAGTGTGTTGTTTTGGACAGTGTAAGTTACCAGAAGTGTTTGTTTGGAACTGTTGTAAGTTACCAGAGTGTGGTTTGGCACAGTGTAAGTTACAGAGTGTTGTTCCTAAGGCAACAGTGTAAGTTTCAGAATGTTGTTCTGCAACAGTGTTTAAGTTACTAGAGTGTTGTTCTGGCACAGTGTAAGTTATCAGAATGTTGTTCGCTCAACAGTGTTAAGTTACCAGTGTGATGTTCTGGCAACAGTGTAAGTTACCAGAATGTTGTGGCTGAACAAGTTGAAGTTACCAGAGTGTTGTTTGGGGGGGGGGGTCAACAGTGTAAGTTACACAGAGTGTTGTTATGGCAACGTGTAAGTTACCACCAGTGGTGGTGATGGCAACAGTGTAAGTTACCAGAGTGTTGTTCTGGCAAAGTGTCAAGTTCCCAACAGTGTTGTTCTGGGCAACAGTGTAGTTACCAGATGTTGTTCTGGCAACAGTGTAAGTTTACGGTGTGGTTTGTTCTGGCAACAGTGAAGTTACCAGAGTGTTGTTTGGCAACAGTGTAAGTACCAGAGTGTTGTTTCTCGGCAGCAGTGCTAAAGTTACGACGAATGTTGTTTCTGGGCAACAGTGTAAGTTACCAGAATGGTGTTTGGCAACAGTGTTAAGTTTACCAGAGTGTTGTTCTCATGCACAGTGTTAAGTTACCAGAATGTTGTTCTTGGGCTCGCAGTGTAAGTTTTCCAGGGTGTTGTTCTGGGCAACAGTGTATTGTTACCAGGGTGTTGTTTGGCAAAAGTGTTTAAAGTTACCAGAGTGTTGTTCTGGCAACAGTGTAAGTTACCAGAAGTGTTGTTCTTGCAACAGTGTAAGTTACCAGAGTTTTGTTTCTGGCAACGTGTAAGGTACCAGAGTTTTGTGTTTGGCAACAGCCGTAAGTTACATGAGTGTTGTTCTGGAACTGGGTAAGTTACTAGAGTGTTGTTCTGGCAACAGTGTAAGTTACAGAGTGTTGTTCTGGCAACAGTGTAAGGTTACCAGAGTGTTTTCTGGCAACAGTGTAAGTTATCAGTGTGTTTGTTTGGCACAGTGTAAGTTACCAGAGTGTTGTTCTGGCATCAGTGTTAGTTACCAGAGTGTTATTTCTGGAACAGTGTAAGTTACCCGGAGTGTTGTTCTGGCAACAGTGTATGTTTACAGAGTGTTGTTTGGCAACAGTGATGTAAGTTACCAGGAGTGATGCTCTGGAACAGTTTGTAAGATTACCAGAGTGTTCTTCTGGCAACAGTGGATAAGTTACCAGAGAGTTGTTTGGCAATCAGTTGTAAGGTTGCAGAGTGTTTTTGGCAACAGTGTAAGTTTCCAGAGGTTGTTGTTCTGGCAACAGTGTAAGGTACAGGTGTGTCTGGCAACAGTGTAAGAATCAGTGTTGTTCTGGCAACGTTGTAAGTTACCATGAGTGTTCTCTCTGGCAACTGTGTAAGTTACCAGGTGTGTTGTTTGGCCATTAGCTGTAAGTTACCAGAACGTTGTTCTGGCAACAGGTAAGGTACCAAAAGTGTTGTTATGGCAACAGTTGTAAGTTACCAGAGTGTTGTTCTTGGCAACAGTGTAGTTATCAGTGTTGTTCTGGCAAACAGTGTACAGTTAACAGAGTGTTGTTCTGGCAACAGTGTAAGTTATACAGTGTTGTTCTGGGCAACGTGTAACTTACCAGAGTGTTTGTTCATGGCAAACAGTGTAAGTTACCAGAGTGTTGTTCGGCAACCAGTGAAAGTTACCAGAGTGTTGTTCTGGCAACAGTGTAAGTTATCAGTGTTGTTCTGGCAAAGTTGTAAGTTACCAGGAGTGTTGTTTTCTGGCAACAGGTGTAAGTTACCAGAGTGTTGTTTGGCAACAGTGTAATTTACCAAGAGTGTTGTTCTGGCAACAGTGTAAGTTATCAAGTGTTGTTCTGGCAACAGTGATGTAAGTTACCAGAGTGTTGTTCTGGCAACAGTTGTAGTTTGTAAGTTTACCCAGAGCGTTGTTTCTGGCAACAGTGTAAGTTACCAGAGTGTTGTTCTGGCAACAGTGTTATTGTTAGTTTACCACAGTGTTGTTCTGGCAACCAGTGTAAGATTTCAGAATGAGTTCTGGCAACAGTGTAAGTTACAGGTGTTGTTCTGGCCAACAGTTTTTAAGTTACCAGAGCGTTGTTCTGGCCATAACAGTTAAACGTTACCAGAGAGTTTTTCTGGCAACGTGTAAGTTACTAGAGTGATGGTCTGGCATCAGTGTAAGTTACCAGAGTGTTGTTCTGGCAACAGTGTAAGTTTCCAGGGAGTGTTGTTCTGGGCAACAGTGTAAAGTTACAGAGTGTTGTTCTGGCAAACAGTGTTAAGTCACCAGAGTGTTGTTCTGCGCAAAGTGTAAGTTACTAGTGTGTTGTTTCTGGCAACAGTGTAAGTTAACAGAGTGTTGTTCTGGGCTACAGTGTAGTTATCAGTGTTATTCTGGCAACATGTAAGTTACCAGCAGGTTGTTCTGGCAAACAGTGTAAGTTACAGAGCGTTGTTTCGGCAACTGGTGTAAAGTTACCAGAGTGTTGTTCTGGCTAAAGTGTAAGTTTCCAGGGTGTTGTGATGGCAACAATGTAAGTTTCAGAGTGTTGTTCTGGCAACAGTGTATTACCAGAGTGATTGTTTCTGCAACAGTGTTAGTTACCAGAAGTGTTGTTTTGGCAACAGTGTAGGTAATCTGTGATTGTTCTGGCAACAATGTAAGTTTACCAGAGTGTTTGTTCTGCAACCAGTGTAAGTTATCAGTGTTGTTCCTGGCAAAGTTGTAAGTTACCAGAGTGTTGTTCTGGAATCAGTGTAAGTAACAGTGTGTTGTTCTGGCAACAGTGTAAGTTACCAGAGCGTTGTTCTGGCCAACAGTGTAAGTTTCAAGAGTGTTGGTATTCTGGCAACAGTGTAAGTTACCAGCCACGGAGTGGTTTGTTTGGCAACAATGTAAGTTACCCAGAGGTTGTTTCTGGCAACAGTGTAAGTTACCAGAGTGTTGTGTTCTGGCAACAGTGTAAGTTACCAGAGTGTTGTTTGGCAACAGTGTAAGTTACCAGAAGTGTTGTTATTGGCATCAGTGTAAGGTACCTGAGTTCTTTGTTCTGGCAACAGTGTAATTTACCAGAGTGTTGTTCTGGGCAACAGTGTTAGTTTCAGTGTTGCTTCTGGCAACAGTGTAGGTTACCAGGTGTTGTTCTCCGGCAAAAACAGTGTAAGTTATCAGTGTTGCTCTGGCAACAGCGTAAGTTTACCAGGAGTGTTGTTTGGCTACAGTGTATGTTACAGGGGGGTTGTTCTGGCAACAGTGTAAGTTTAACAGAGTGATGTTCTCGCAACTGTGTAGTCTACCAGAGGTGTTGTTCTGGCTGCAGTGTAAGTTACCGAGTGTTTTGTTCTAGGCAACAGTTGGTTAAGTTACCAGAGTGTTGTTCTGGCAACAGTGTAGTTACAGAGTGTTGTTCTGGCAACAGTGTAAGTTACCAGAAGTGTTGATTGGAACAGTGTAAGGTTACGAGTGTTGTTCTGGCAACAGTGTAAGTTACCGAGTGTTGTTCTTTCATACAGTGTAAGTTTCCAGAGTGTTTGTTCTGGCAACTGTGTAAGTTATCAGAGTGTTTTTCTCAGCAACAGTGAAGTTCAAGGGTGTTTTTGTTTCTGGCTAACTGTGTTTGTTACCAGGGTGTTGTTCTGGTAACAGTGTAAGTTACCAGTGTGTTGGTTATGGCAAACAGTGTAAGTTACCAGAGTGTTGTTTGGCAACCAGTGTAACGTACCAGAGTATTGTTCGGCACAGTGTAAAGTTTTCCACGGGTGTTGTTCTGGGCAACAGGGGTATGTTACCGGTTGTTGTTCCTGGAAACAGTGAAGTGTACCAGAGGTTGTTCTGGAACAGTGTAAGTTTCCAGGAGTGTTGTGATCTGGCAACAGTGTAGTTACCAGAGTGTTGTTCTGGCAACAGTGTAATAGTTAACAGAGTGTGTTCTGGAACAGTGTAAGATACCAGAGTGTTCTTCTGGAAAGTGTAAGTTACCAGAGTGTTGTTTGGCAACAGTGTAAGTTACCAGAGTGTCTTGTTTCTGGCCAGCAGTTAAGTTACAGAGTGTTGTTCTGGCAACAGTGTAGTTACCTGAGTGTTGTTTGGCAACAGTGAAAGTTACAGTGTGTTGTTCTCGCAACAGAGTAAGTTACCAAGTGTTGTTCTGGAACAGTTGTAAGTTTTCAGAGTGTTGTTATGGCTACTGTGTAAGATAACCAGAGTGTTGTTCTAGCACCGTGTAAGTTATCAGTGTGTTGGTTCTGGCAACAGTGTTAAGTTACCAGAGTGTTGTTCTGGAAACAGTGTAAGTTACCAGAGTGTGGTTCTGGCAACAGTGTAAGTTACCAGAGTGTTGTTCTGGCAACAGTGTAAGTTATCAGAATGTTGTTCTGGCAACAGTGTAAGTTACTAGAGTGTTGTTCTGGCAACAGTGTAAGTTATCAGAATCTTGTTCTGGCAACAGTGTAAGTTACCAGTGTGTTGTTCTGGCAACAGTGTAAGTTACCAGAATGTTGTGCTGGCAACAGTGTAAGTTACCAGAGTGTTGTTCTGGCAACAGTGTAAGTTACCAGAGTGTTGTTCTGGCAACAGTGTAAGTTACCACAGTGTTGTTCTGGCAACAGTGTAAGATACCAGAGTGTTGTTCTGGCAACAGTGTAAGTTACCAGGTGTTGTTCTGGCAACAGTGTAAGTTACCAGAGTGTTGTTCTGGCAACCAGTGTAAGTACCAGGGTGTTTGTTCTGGCACAGTGGGTAAGTTACCAGAGTGTTGTTCTGGCAACAGTGTAAGTTACCAGAGTGTTGTTCTGGCAACAGTGTAAGTTACCAGAGTGTTGTTCTGGCAACAGTGTAAGTTACCAGAATGTTTGTTCATGGAACAGTGTGAAGTTACCAGAGTTGTTGTTCTGGCAACAGTGTTAAGTTTACAGAAATGTTGTGTGGCAGCAGTTTTGTAAGTTACCAGTGTGTTGTCTCTGGCACAGTGTTATGTTACCAGGGTGTTGTTCTGGCAACAGTGTAAGTTACCAGAGGTTGTTTGGCAAA
Organism: Cherax quadricarinatus; assembly: GCF_026875155.1. NCBI lineage: Eukaryota > Metazoa > Arthropoda > Malacostraca > Decapoda > Parastacidae > Cherax > Cherax quadricarinatus. The sequence continues at coordinate 15,940,805 of NC_069493.1, read as the reverse complement.
CAGTGTAAGTTCCAGGGAGTGTTGTTTTTGCAAACAGTGTAGTACCAGTACGTTTTGTTCTGGCAAACAGTGCTAAGTTACCAGAGTTTAGTTCTGGCAACAGTGTAAGTTACTAGGAGTGTTGTTCTGGCAACAGGTGTAAGTTAATAGAGTGTTGTTCTGGCAACAGTGTAAGTTACCAGGATTGTTGTTCTGGCAACTGTGTAAGTTACCAGGTGGTGTTTCATGGCAACAGTTGTAAGTTACCTGAGTGTTGTGTTTGGAACAGTGTAAGGTTACCTGAGTGATTGTTCTGGGCAACAGTGTAAGTTACCGAGTTGTATTCTGGCAACAGTGTAAGTACGAGTGTTGTTCTGGCAACAGTGTAAGTTACCAGAGTTGTTGTTTTGGAACAGTGTAAGTTTACCATGAGTGTTGTTCTGCACAGTGGAAGTTGCAGGTGTTGTTTATTGGCAAACAGTTTAAGTTAACCAGAGTGTTGTTATGGCAACAGTGTAGTTATCAGTGTTGTTGGGCACGTGTAAGTTACAGTGTGTGGTTCTGGCAACAGTGAAGTTACCAGAAGTGTTGTTATGGCAATAGTTAGTGTAAGTTTACAGAACCTTGTTTCTGGCAACAGTTTAAGTTTACCAAAGTCGTTTGATGTTCTGGCAACATGTCGTAAGCTACAGAGTGTTGTTCTCTCAACAGTGTAAGTTTCTCCTCTGTTGTTGTTCTGGCAACAGTGTAATTAAAGGTGTGTTGTTCTGGCAACACAGTTGTAAGTTATCAGTGTTGTTTGGCCAACAAGTTGTAAACTTACCAGAGTGTTGTTCTGGCAACAGTGTAAGTTACCAGAGTGTTGTTCTGGCAACAGTGTAAGTTACCAGAGTGTTGTTCTGGCAACAGTGTAAGTTATCAGTGTTGTTCTGGCAACAGTGTAAGTTACCAGAGTGTTGTTCTGGCAACAGTGTAAGTTACCAGAGTGTTGTTCTGGCAACAGTGTAAGTTACAAGTGTTGTTCTGGCAACAGTGTAAGTTACCAGAGTGTTGTTCTGGCAACAGTTGTTAATTATCTGTGCCTTGTTCTGGCAACAGTGTAGTTACGAGTGTTGTTTCTGGCAACAGTGTATAGTTACCAGGCCGTTGTTTTGGCAAACAGTGTAAGTGACCAGAGTGTTGTTCTGGCAACAGTGTATGTTACCGAGATGTTGTTCTGGCAACTGTGTAAGCTTTACAGAATGGTTGTTCTGGTCAACAGTGTAAGTTACCAGAGTGTTGTTTGGCAACAGTGTAAGTTACCAGAGCGTTGTTCTGGCAACAGTGTAAGTTACCAGAGAGTTGTTCTGGCAACAGTGTAAGTTACTAGAGTGTTGTTCTGGCAACAGTTGTAAGTTACAGAGTGGTTGTTCTGGCAACAGTGTAAGTATCAGAGTGTTTGTTATGGCAACTGTGTATGTTACAGCAGTGTTGTTCTGGCACAGTTTGTAAGTTTCAGTGTGTGGTTCTGGCAACAGTGTAAGTTACAGGGTGTTGTTCTGGCAATCAATGTAAGTTTACCAGAGTGTTGGTTCTGGAACAGTGTAAGTTACCGAGTGTTTTTCTGGCAACGTGTAAGTTACCAGAGGTTTGTGTCTGGAACAGTGTAATGTTACCAGAGTGTTGTTCTGGCAACGTGTTAAGTTACCAGAGTTTTTTCTGGCAACAGTTAAGTATCAGTCGTTGTTCTGGCAACAGTGTAAGTTACCAGAGTCGGTTGTTCTGGCAACAGTGATAGTTACCACAGTGTTGTTCTGGCAACAGTGTAAGTATACCAGAGTGTTGTTCTGGCAATAGTGTAAGTTACAGAGTGTTGTTCTGGCCAAAAAAAAATCAACCAGTGTAGTTACCAGAGTGTTGTTCTGGCAACAGTTGTAAGTTACCAGAGTGTTGTTCTGGCAAACAGTGTAAGTTACAGAGTGTGTCCTGGCAACAGTGTAAGTTACAGAGTGTTGTTCTCCGAACAGTGTAAGTTACGCAGAGTGTTGTTCTGGCAACAGTGTTAGTTACCAGAAGTGTTGTTCTGGAAACAGTGTACAGTTAATCAGAGTGGTTTTTCTGGCAAACAGTGTAAGTCTACCGAGTGTTGTTCTGGCAACTGAGTAAGTTAAAGAGTGTTGTTCTGGCAACAGTGTAAGTTACCAGGTGTTGTTCTGGCAACTGTTGTTGTAAGTTACAAGAGTGTTGTTCTGGGCAACAGTGTAAGTTTACAGGGTGTTGTTTGGCAAAAACAGTGGATGTTACCAGGGTATGTTTGGCCACAGGTGTAAGTTACAGAGTGTTGTTCTGGATACAAGTGTAAGTTCCAGAGTGTTGTTCTGGCAACAGTTGTAAGTTAAGATGTGTGGTTCTAGGCAACAGGTGTAAGTGAAAGAGTGTTGTTCTGGCAACAGTTGTAAGTTACCAAAGTGTTCTTCATGGAACAGTGTAAGTTACAGAATGTTGTTCTGGCAACAGTGTAAGTTAACAGGGAGTTGTTCTTTGGGCAAGCAGTTACGTTACCAGGGTGTTGTTTAGGCAACAGTGTTGTAAGTTACCAGAGTGTTGTTCTGGCAAACAGTGTAAGTTTACTAGAGGTGTGGTTCTGGCAACAGGTCGTAAGTTACCGAGTGTTGTTTAGCAACAGTGTATGTTACCAGAGTGTTCTTCTGGCAACAGTGATAAGTTATCAGAGTGTGTTCTGGCAACAGTGTAACGATACCTGAGTGTAGTTCATGAGAACAGTGTAAGTTAACATGTGTTTGTTCCTGGAAAAGTGTAAGGTTACCAGAGTGTTGTTCTGGAAACAGTGTAAGTTACAGAGTGTGGTTTGGCCAACAGTGTAAGTCACCAGAGTGTTGTTCTGGCAACAGTGTAAGTTACCAGGGTTTATTCTGGCCACAGTGTACGTTACCAGGGTGTTTTTGGCAACAGTTGTAAGTTACCAGGTGTTGTAAAGTAAAACGGGACACTAAGTGCAACTAATGTGACATTTATTGTGGCAACGTTTCCTCTCCAGGAGTTAATCAAGCCATTACAAACATACAATGGAACACAGAGGTATATAAAGGCACTCAGAGTGAGGTGATACTAGTGAGGTACCATTTCGAATGTTCACTAGTGGTAGACGTAGTAGTAGTAGTATTGGCTAGTGAGAAAAAAGTAATACAATATGGTAACGCAATTAATCGTACATGAGTAAAGGATATAAAAGCTATTACTAGGGGTAACATAAAAAATAGGTTGGACAAAATAGAACTGGAATGAGGCAGTTGTTTCCAGTGTTCACTCTCTGTGCTTTGTGTAGTATAACAGGAGAGACTATGTGATGGCAGGACGTTTTACTGTTTTCAGGTGGTTCTTGCTAAGATTTTGGAGATGGTGAAGCTGCCGTTGTTTTGTTTAATTGTATTCGAAACAGCGATCAGGCTGATTCGAGGCACTTGCGTCTGGGGAAAAATTAGTTTCTTTGATCACTAATTTGGGGCGTCTCTGAATTTCATGAGATGATTGGAGGAAATTTCGGTGTTGTACACAGGCGTTGTTCAGGTTATCGTTCCTACATGCGTAAATGTGTTCATTGAGGCGGGTTTTGAGGTTTCTGGCTGTTTCACCTACGTAAATCTTGTCGCAGCCTCCACAGGGTATAGTGTAAACTCCTGCATTGACTGGTTCGTGGTGCTTGGATTTTGTCCTGGTTATATCCTTTATTGAAGTGCTAAAAAGCGATGGCGACTCTGGTGTTAGCTTGTGAAAGTGCTTTTGGACGTTCAGTGCAACCTGACTGTTGGGAGAATTATAATTTTGCTGGGAGTGGTGTTGATGCGTGGAGATTTATGATCTGAAGAGTTTCTTTTCTTGCAGTCTTTGATGAAAAAAAGAAAAATGTAACTCTGTGAATGTTTGGTAAATGTATGTAACACCCCTTTCGTCAAGAATTTCAGGACTACAATTCGGTATGCTTTTAGGAAAAACCCGATGATGATGCCTCTTTTGGTTTTGGTATCTTGACTGGAATTAGAAGTGTGTGAGATCATTTTTATTGGTGGTTTCCGATAACTTGAAATCTTAGGTTGTTGTCTACTTTTTAATGAGGACGTCGAGGAAGGTAGCTTGTCATTGGACTCTTCTTCTAGTGTAAACTGGATCCCGGTTCAACTGCTTGAGCCTTGCCTGAAGATCCCCTACATCAAAACGTTTTGGAGTTATTACGAGGACATCGTCCACGTAAAAGTAACCAAGTGACCTTGAGGGGATGATGTTGGCGAAGTGTTCGGACCTAGGTTCCATGTATAATTGGCTAGACGGCACTGATGGGGGGGCCCCATTCCCATGCCGTAGGTTTGTTTGTAGAGTTGTTATTAAAGAAAAACTGTTAAAAATTAACACAGAGTTCAATTAAGTCAACAAAATCTCCGGGAGGTAGAGGAAGATTAAGGTCCGATTGACTTTAACGCGTAGAACCTCGATGGCTTTTTTGGTAGGTTCTTTTGTGAAGAGGGAAGTCATCCAAACTGCTTAGTTTCTTGTTACGATGGAGAGGTTACGGATGCGGTTGAGAAGGTCCCCTGAGTGTTTAAGGAGGGGGGTGATGGTCCCCAGAAGGCAGAAAACCCATTTTTGGCAAGAATTTCTGGCTATTTTGTGTGGGGCACTGCCTATTTTGACGTGATTGGTCTGGGGGAAATATTGTGTTTAGGGTCTTGGGTAAACCTTTCCTTGTGTTTTTTTAAAGGGTTTTGTGGGTAAAAATTTAAAAAGTTTCCCCCCTTCTTGGGTGCTTTTTGAGTATTTGTTGGTTTTGTATAAAAAAATCTTTGGTGTGGTTTCTCCCATGTTGGGGTTTGTGGGTTGTATGTAAAATTTGATCATTCAAAAGGTCCATCTTTTTGGGTTTTTGTAGTAAACTGGTTTTGGGGGATGACGACTCCACCCTCCTTAGTGGGGGTCCGGGGGACGAAAAAGTTGGGGTCGTCGGGGGAGGTTCTTAAGGGCAGTGATGTTTTCTCTGGGAAATTTTTAAAGAAGTAGAAGGTTAAACATAAAAGCTGCGTGAAAAGGGGTTTGTATAAAACCCCTTTGGAAGTTTCTGTCACTGTGTCTATGGTTCCTGGTAAAATAGATTAATTGATAGTTAGGTTTTTTCGTATGTTGGGGGTAAATTTGAGCCCCAGGACTCAGGCTTGTTTTTTAGTTTCGGTTTTAAAGGGGCGTGGGCGATAATTGTTTCTCAGGTTTTACGCCCATTTCCTTCCATTTGACTGTTAGGCAGAGGGGGTGAAGTTTGCGATTGAGGTTTTATTTTCTGTAGGAGGTTTTTGCCCGGGTGGGGCTGTGCTGGGGAATTGCTCGGGGAGTGTGTTGGGTCAATCTGAAGATTGGCCCTAAAATTCCCTTTCGGGTTTCAAAGGTTTCCCTTTGGGGATGTTTGAAAGTTTTTTCAGCACATTCAGTTAAAAAAGTTGGGGAGCTGGAGAGAAGGGGGGGGCTTGGAGTTGTAGAGTTGTGCAAGGGGGTAGGAAATTGGGATCACCTTTCTGCCAAAGGGGAAAACTTGTAGGAAGTTGTGGGCTGTTGCGTTTGCTGTGAGCACGAAGAAGGGTTTTTCCAAAATTTAAGTCTGCATGAAATTTTCCATTATGTTGCGGTGTCCGACCCGATTTTTAATAAAGTTGGTTTTGAAATTTTCCCACAAAATTTTAAAAGTTTAAAAGGACAAAAATGCAACTAATTGAAAATTTTTTTGTTGCAAAAAAATAAAACCTTTCCCAAGAAAATCAAAATCCCAAACGCCAAAATTTAGTACCCCTGCCCCTAACCCGTCGATGGGAAAAGGGAAAAGGGGGCCCTGAAACCCTGTTTTAAAAAAATTATCGTCACGCACCTTAACCGGGCTACGAAAAAAAAAGCACTGGTCTGGGAAATCAAAAATTTTCAACCAAAAATACGCAAACCTAATATCAATTTTTTCTGTTACCAGGAAAACCCTAGGGCACAGTGAAAGCAACTTCCAAAAAAGGGTTTTTTTACAGGGCCCCTTTTCCTGCGCTTTATGTGAAACCCTTTTCTTTAATTCTTCTAGGTAGTCATCCACTGGGCCCCTTAAGAACCTCGCCGACGACCCCAACATTATCGTCACCACCGCCGACCAAGGAGGTGGAGTCGTCATCCTCAACACCAGTGACTACAACACTAAAATGATGGACCTTTTGAATGATCAATCTACATACGAACCCATCAGCACTCAACAGTGGGAGACGCTCACCAAAGATTTTCTATACAAAACCAGACAAATACTCAAACCACTAGAGAAGAAAGAAACTTCTGTACTTGTTACCAAGCAACCCTAAACCAGCACACATGTATGGTTTACCCAAGACCCATAAACACAATATTCCTCTCAGACCAATCACGTCAGGAATAGGCAGTGCTCCACACAAACTAGCCGAGTTCTTGCCAAACATCTTTCCTGCCTTCTGGGGACCATCAGCCCCGCTCATCTTAAACACTCAGGCGACCTTCTCAACCGCATCCGTAACAAGAAACTAAGCAGTTTGGATGTGACTTCCCTCTTCACAAAAGTACCTACCAAAAAAGCCATCGAGGTTCTACGACGTAAAGTCAATCAGGACCTTAATCTTCCTCTACCTCCCGGAGATTTTGTTGACTTAATTGTACTCTGTGTTAATTTCAACTGTTTTTCTTTTAATAACAAGCTCTACAAACAAACCTACGGCATGGGAATGGGGTCCCCCATCAGTGCCGTCCTAGCCAACTTATACATGGAACACCTAGACTCCGAACACTTCGCCAACATCATCCCCTCAAGCGTCACTTGGTTACGTTACGTGGACGATGTCCTCGTAATAACTCCAAAACGTTTTGATGTACGGGATCTTCAGGCAAGGCTCAACGCAGTTGAACCGGCGATCCAGTTTACACTAGAAGAAGAGTCCAATGACAAGCTACCTTTCCTCGACGTCCTCATTCAAAAGCAGACAACAACCTAAGATTTCAAGTTTATCGACACCCACAATAAAAATGATCTCACACACTTCTATTCCAGACAAGATACCAAGACCAAAAGAGGCATCATCATCGGGTTTTTCCTAAGAGCATACCGAATTTGTTGTCCTGAGTTTCTTGACGAGGAGTGTACATACATTCACCAAACATTCACAGAGTTACATTTTCCTCCTTTTTTCATCAAAGACTGCAAGAAAAGAGCTCTTCAGATCATAAATTCTCCACGCATCAACACCACTCCCAGCAAAGTTATAATTCTTCCCAACAGTCAGGTTGCACTGAACGTCTCAAAAGCACTTTCACAAGCTAACACCAGAGTCGCAATCGCTTCTAGCACTTCAATAAAGGATATAACCAGGACAAAATCCAAGCACCACGAACAGTCAATGCAGGAGTTTACACTATACCCTGTGGAGGCTGCGACAAGATTTACGTAGGTGAAACAGCCAGAAACCTCGACACCCGCCTCAATGAACACATTTACGCATGTAGGAACGATAACCTGAACAACGCCTGTGTACAACACCGAAATTCCTCCAGTCATCTCATGAAATTCAGAGACGCCCAATTAGTGATCAAAGAAACTAATTTCCGCAGACGCAAGTGCCTCGAATCAGCACTGATCGCTGTTTCGAATACATTTAAACAAAACAACGGAGCTTCACCATCCCGAAGTCTTAGCAAGCATCCTCCTGAAAACAGTAAACCCTGCCATCACGAGTCCCTCCTGTTATACTACACAAAGCATAGAGAGTGAACACTGAAAACAAGCTCTCATTCCAGTTTATATTGTCCTACCTATTTTTTATGTTACCCAAGTAATATGCTTTTTATATCCTTTTTAACTCAGAACAATTAATTGCTTTACCATATTGGATTACTTTGTCACTACACTACTACTACTACTACTACACCACTAGTGAACATCGAAATGTACCTCACTAGTATTCACCTCACTCTACCTTTATATACCCTCTGTGTCCAGGTATTGTTTGTAATGCTTGATAAAGCTCCTGGAGACGAAACGTTTGCACAAAAATTCACATTAGTTGCACTGTGTCCCTTTTACATTACATATAGGTCGTAATTTCTACCAACCTTTATTACGCATGAGTGTTGTTCTGGCCAACATGTAATTACTAAGTGTTGTTCTGGCAACAGTGTATAATACCAGAGTGTTGTTCTGCAACAGTGTCAGTACCAGAGTGTTTGGTTCCTGGCAACAAGTGTAAGGGCCCCCATCCAGACTGTAGTTCCTGGCAACAATGTAAGTTACCAGAAAGTTGTTCTGGCAACAGTGTAAATTTTACAAGAGTGTTTGTATTACTCAACAGTGTAATTTTACCAGAGTGTTGTTCGGCAACAGTGTAAGTTACCAGAGTGTTGTTCTGGCAACAGTGTAAGTTACCATATGTTGTCTGGCAACATTGTAAGGTTACCAGATGTTGTTCTGGCAACAGAGTAAGTTACCAAGTGTTGTTCTGGCAAACATGTAAGTTTCCCAGAGTGTTGTTCTTGGCAACAGTGTAAGTTACCAGAGTGTTGTTCAGGCAACAGTGTAAGTTACCAAGGTGTTGTTCTGTTCTGGCAACAGTGTAAGTTTAACATGTTGTTCTGGCTAACCAGTGTAAGTTATCGCGTGTTGTTCTGGCAACAGTGTAATTACCATAGTGTTTGTTTCTGGCAACAGTGTAATACCAGAACGTTGCTCTGGCAACAGTTTAAGTTACCAGAGTGGTTTTGTTCTGGCAACAGTGTAAGCTAACCATTAGTGATGTTCTGGCAACATGTAAGTTATCAGTGATGTTTCTGGCAACAGTGTATGTAACAGTGTGTTGTTCTGGAACAGTGAATGATCAGTGTTGTTCTGGCAACAGTGTAAGTTACCAAAGTAGTTGTGTTCTGGCAACAGTGTAAGTTACAGAGAGTTGATCCTGGCAACATTGTAAGTTACCAAAGTGTTGTTCAGCAACAGTGTAAGATACCAGAGGCGTTGTTCAGGCCAACGAGTGTAAGTTACCAGAGAGCGAGTTGTTCTGGCAACAGTGTAAGTAACTAGAGTGTTGTTCTGGCAACAGGTAAGTTACCAGAGTGTTGTTCTGGCAACAGTGTAAGTTACCAAGTGTGTTCTGGCAACAGTGTAAGTTACCGAGTGTTGTTCTGGCAAACAGTGAAGTTACCAAGTGATGTTCAGGCAACAGTGTAAGTTACCAAGAGTGTTGTTCTGGCAACAGTGTAAGTACCAGAGTGTTGATCTGTCAACAAGTGTAAGTATCAGTGTTGTTCTGGCAACAATGTAAGTTACCGAGAGTGTTGTTTCTGCTACAGTGTAATTATCAGTGTTGTTCTGGCAAAAGTGTAATACCAGAGTGTTGTTCTGGGCAACAGTGTTAGTTACCAGAGTGTTGTTCTGGCAACATGTAAGTTACGCAGAGCGTTGTTTCTGGACAACCAGTGGTAATGTTTCAAGAGTGTTGTTCTGGCAACAGTGTAAGTTACCAAGTGTTGTTTCTGGCAACATTAAGTTACCAAGTGTTGTTCTGGAACATGTAATTACCAGAGTGTAGTTCTGGGCAACAGTGTAAGTTACCAAGTGTTGTTCTGGCAACAGTGTAAGTATACCAAGTGTTGTTATGGCAACTAGTGTAAGTTACCAGAGTTTTGTTCGGCAACAGTGTAAGTTACCAGAGTGTTGTTCTGGCAACAGTGTAAGTTATCAGTGTTGTTCTGGCAACAGTGTAAGTTACCAGAGTGTTGTTCTCGAACGAGTGGTGGGGTGAAGTTATCAGTTTTTTGGCGTGGGTCGAACCAGTGTAAGTTATCAGGTGTTGGTTTCAGGCAACAGTGTAAGTTACCAGAGTGTTGTTCTGGCAACAGTGTAAGTTACCAGAACGTGCTCGGCCAAACATGTAAGTGACCAGAGTGTTAGTTCTGGCAACAGTGTAAGGCTACCAAGGGTGTTTCTGGCAACAGTGTAAGTTATCAGTGTTGTTCTGGCAACAGTGTAAGTTAACAGTGTGTTGTCTGGCAACGATTGTAAGTTATCAGTGTTGGTACTTCACAGTGTATGCAACCAAAGTGTTGTTCGGCAACAGTGTAAGTTACAAAGTGTTGTTCTGCAACAGTGTAAGTTACCAGAGTGTTGTTCTGGCAACAGTGTATATTATCATGTTTGTTCTGGCAACAGTGTAATTACTACCAGAGGCGTTGATCAGGCAACAGTGTAAGTTACCAGTGTGATTTGTTCTGGCAACAGTGTAAGTACAAGTGTGTTCTTGCAACAGTGTAGAGTTACCAGAGTGTTGTTCTGGCAACAGTGTAAGTTACCAGAGTGTTGTTCTGGCAACAGTGTAAGTTACCAGAGCGTTGTTCTGGCAACAGTGTAAGTTACCATAGATTGGTTCTGGCAACATGTAAGTTACTAGAGTGTTGTCTGGTAACAGTGTAATTACCAGAGTGTTGTTTTTTATGGCAACAGTGTAAGTTACCAGAGTGTTGTTCTGGCAACAGTGTAAATTACCGTAGTGTTGTTCTGCAACAGTGAATACCAGAGTCGTTGTTCTGCAACAGTGTAGTTACTCATAGTGTTGTTCAGGCAACAGTGTAAGTACCAGAGTGTTGTTTCTGGCAACAGTGTAAGTTATCAGTGTTGTTCTGGCAACATGTAAATACCAGAGTGTGTTCTGGCAACAGTGTAATTATTCATGTTGTTCTGGCAAAAGTGTAAGTTACCAGTGGGGGGTTCTGGTGGGAAGGGTCAACAGTGTAAGTTAACCAGAGTGTTGTTCTGGCAACAGTGTAAGTTACCAGAGGCGTTGTTCTGGAACAGTGAATTTTCAAGAGTGTTGTTTCGGCAACAGTGTAAGTTACCAGAGTGTTGTTTTCTGGCAACAATGTAATTACCAGAGTGTTGTCTGGCAACCAGTGTAAGTTACCAGAGTGTTGTTCTGCAACAGTGTAATTACCAGAGTGGTGTTCTGGCAACATTGTAAGTTACCAGGTGTTGTTATGGCAACAGTGTAAGTTACCAGAGTTTTGTTCTGGCAACAGTGTAATTTACCAGAGTGTTGTTCTGGCAACAGTGTAAGTTATCAGTGTTGTCCTGGCAACAGTGTAGGTTACCAGAGTGTTGTTCTGGCAACAGTGTAAGTTATCAGTGTTGCTCTGGCAACAGTGTAAGTTACCAGAGTGTTGTTCTGGCAACAGTTTAAGTACCAGGGTGTTGTTCTTGCAACAGTGAAGTTACCAGAGTGTTGTTCTGGCAACAGTGTAAGTTACCAGAGTGTTGTTCTGGCAGCAGTGTAAGTTACCAGAGTGTTGTTCTGGCAACAGTGTAAGTTACCAGAGTGTTGCTCTGGCAACAGTGTAAGTTACAAGAGTGTTGTTCTGGCAACAGTGTAAGTTACCAGAGTGTTGTTCTGGCAACATTAATTTACCAGAGTGTTGTTCTGGGCAACAGTGTAAGTTACCAGAGTGTTGTTCTATCAACAGTGTAAGTTACCAGAGTGTTGTTCTGGCAACAGTGTAAGTTATCAGAGTGTTTTTCTAGCAACAGTGTAAGTTACCAGGGTGTTGTTCTGGCAACAGTGTATGTTACCAGGGTGTTGTTCTGGTAACAGTGTAAGTTACCAGAGTGTTGTTCTGGCAACAGTGTAATTACCAAGTGTTTGTTTCTGGCAACAGTGAAGTTACCAGAGTGTTGTTCTGGCAACAAAGTGATAAGTTACCAGGATGTTTGTTCTGCAACAGGTATTTACCAGTTTGTTGTATGGCAACATTGTAAGTTACAGAAGTGTGTTCTGGCAACAGTGTATATTTGCCATGGTTGTTCTGGCAACAGTGTAAGATAACCAGAGTGTTGTTCTGGCAACAGTGGTAAGTTAACAGAGTGTTGTTCATGGCAACTTGTAAGATAACCAGAGTGTTCTTCCTGCACCAGTTGTAATTACCAGAGTGTTGTTCTGGCAACAATGTAAGTTAACCAGAGTGTTTGTTCTGCAGCAGTGTAAGTTACCAGAGTGTTTGTTCTGGCAACAGGGTAAGTTACCAGAAGTGTTGTTCTGGCAACAGTGTAAGTTACCAGATGTTGTTCTCGCAACAGTGTAAGTACCAGAGCGTTGTTCTTGCAACAGTGTAGGTTACCAGAAGTTGTTCTGGAAACAGTGTAAGTTACCCGAATGTTGTTTCTGGCAACAGTGTAATTACCAGAGTGTTGTTCTGGCAACAGTGTAAGTTTCAGAATGTTGTTTCTGGCAATAGTGAAGTTACCAGGGTTTTGTTCAGGCAACAGTGTACGTTCCAGGGTGTTGTTTCTGGCAACAGTTCAGTTACCAAGAAGTGTTGTAAAATAAAAGGACAACAAGTGCAACAAAAGTGATCATTTATTGTGGCAAACTGTTCCGCTTCTTCCAGGAGCTTTATGCAAGCCGTTTACAAACAAAACATTGACACAGAGGTATATAAAGGCTCAGATGAGGTGAATACTAGTGATGTACCATTTCGATGTTCACTAGTGGTAGTAGTAGTAGTAGTAGTAGTGTATACAAAAGGTGAATACAATAAGGTAAAGCATAATTCGTACAATGAGTAAAAGGATATAAAAAGCTATACTTGGTAAACATAAAAATAGTTGGAAAAATTAAAAACTTGAATGAGGCAGCTTTTTCAGTGTTCACTCTCTGTGCTTTGCGTAGTATAACATGAGATACTATGTGTATAGGCCGGGTTTACTGTTTTCAGGAGGATTCTTGCTAGACTTCGAGATGGTGAGCTGCCGTGTTTTGTTAATTGTATTCGAACAGCGATCAGTGCTGATTCGAGGCACTGGTGCGTCTGCGGAAATTAGTTGTCTTTTTGATCAACTTAATTGGGCGTCTCTGAATTTCATGAGATACTGGAGGAATTCGGTGTATGTACACTGCGTTGTTCATGTTATCGTTCCTACATGCGTAAATGTGTTTCAGTGAGAGCTGGGTGTCGAGGTTTCTGGCTGTTTTTCACCTACGTAAATCTTTGTCGCAAGCCTCCACAGGGTATAGTGTAAACTCCTGGCATTGACTGGTTCTGGTGCTATGGATTTTGGCCTGTTTAAATCCTTTATTGAAGATGCTAGAAAGCGATGGCGACTCTGGTGTAGCTGTGAAGTGCTTTTTGAGAGACGTTCAGTGCAACCTGACTGATTGGAAGAATTATAACTTTGCTGGAGGGTGTTGATGCCGGGAGAATTTATGATCTGAAGAGCTCATTTTCTTGCAGCTTTGATGAAAAAAAGAGAAAATGTAACTCTGTGAATGTTTGGTGAATGTATGACACTCCTCGTCCAAGAAACTCAGGACTACACATTCGTAAGCTCTTAGGAAAACCCGAGTGATGAATGGCCTCTTTTTGGTCTTGGTATCTTCACTGGAATAGAAGTGTGTTGAGAATCATTTATTGGTGGGTTTCCGATAAACTTGAAATCGTTAGGTTTTGTTGTCTACTATTGTTAATGAGGACGCGAGGCAAGGTAGCTGTCATTGGACCTCTTTCTCTAGTGTAACTGGATCGCCGTTTCAACTGAGGTTGAGCCTTGCCTGAAATCCCTTACATCAAAACGTTTGGAGTTATTACGAGGACATCGTCCACGTAACGTAACCAAGTGACACTTGAGGGGGATGATGTTGGCGAAGTGTTCGGACTCTAGGTGTTCCATGTATAAGTTGGCTAGGACGGCACTGAGGGGGGACCCCTTTCCCCATGCCGTAGGTTTTTTTGTAGAGCTTGTTATTAAAAGAAAAACAGTTGAAATTAACACAGAGTTCAATTAAGTCAAAAAAATTTCTCCGGGAGGTAGAGGAAAGTTTAAAGGGTCTGATTGACTTTACGTCGAGAACCTCGATGGCTTTTTGGTAGGTACTTTGTGAAGAGGGAAGTCACACCCAAAACTGCTTAGTTTCTTGTTACGGATGGAGAGGTTACGGTGCGGTTGAAAAGGTCACTGAGTGTTTAAGATGAGCGGGGTGATGGCCCCCAGAAGGCAGGAAAGATGTTTGGCAAGAACTCCGGCTAGTTTGTGTGGAGCACTGCCTTTTCCTGCGTGATTGGTCTGAGAGGAATATTGTGTTTATGGGTTTTTGGGTAAACCCTACATGTGTCTGGTTTAGGGTTGTGGGGTAACAAGTACAGAAGTTTCTTCCCCTTCTCTAGTGCGTTTGAGTTTGTCTGGTTTTGTATAGAAAACCTTTTGGTGGGTCTCCCCTGTTGAGTGCTGATGGGTTCGTATGTAGATTGATCATTCAAAAGGTCCATCATTTTAGTGTTGTAGTCACTGGTGTTGAGGATGACGACTCCACCTCCTTGTGGCGGTGGTGACGATAATGTTGGGGTCGTGGCGAGGTTCTTAAGGGCAGTGATGTATCGTCTAGGAAGATTAGAAGTAGAAAAGGGTTCACATAAAGCTGGGAGTGAGAAGGCCCTGTATATAACCCTTCTGGAAGTTGCGTCACTGTGTCTATGGTTCCTGGTAACTAGTTAAGTTGATAGTTAGGTTTGCGTATGTTTGGGGGTAAATTTGGAGTCCCCGACTCATGCTTTTTTTTCGTAGTCGGTTAAGGTGCGTGACGATAAGTTGTTTACAGGGATTCACGTCCCATTTCCTTCCATCGACTGTTAGAGCAGAGGGGACTGAAGTTTGCGATTGAGGTTTGATCTTCTGTTGGAGGTTAGCTGTGGTGACCGTGCTTTAGAATATGTCGCAGTGTGTTGGTCAATCTGAGATTGGCCCTCATATTCCTTGCAGTTTCAAAGGTTTTTCCCTTTGCGATGTTAGAAGTTCTTCAGCACATTCAGTTAAGTAAGCTTGGGTAGCTGGAGAGAAGGGGTGCTTGGAGTTGGAGAGTTGTTTCAGGAGCAGACTTAGGATCACCTTCTCTGCCAGGCAATCTTGTAGGAAGTTGTGTCTGTTGCGATAGCTGTTTAGCATGAAGAAGGGTGTCCAAATAACGTCTGAAAGAAATGTTTAAA
>NC_069493.1:15906782-15925281 GCF_026875155.1 Cherax quadricarinatus | reverse complement strand
AAAGATCCCGTACATCAAAACGTTTTGGAGTTATTACGAGGACATCGTCCACGTAACGTAACCAAGTGACGCTTAAAGGGATGATGTTGGCGAAGTGTCGGATCTAGGTGTTCCATGTATAAGTTGGCTAGGACGGCACTGATGGGGGACCCATTCCCATGCCGTAGGTTTGTTTGTAGACTTGTTATTAAAAGAAAAACAGTTGAAATTAACACAGAGTCAATTAAGTCAACAAAATCCCCGGGGAGGTAGAGGAAGATTAAGGTCCTGATTGACTTTACGTCGAGAACCTCGATGGTTTTTTTGGTAGGTACTTTTGTGAAGAGAAAGTCACATCCAAACTGCTTAGTTTCTTGTTACGGATGGGTTGAGAAAGGTCCCTGAGTGTTTAAGATGAGCGGGCTGATGGTCCCCAGAAGGCAGGAAAGATGTTTGGCAAGAACCCGGGCTAGTTTGTGTGGAGCACTCCTATTCCTGACGTGATTGGTCTGAGAGGAATATTGTGTTATGGGTTTTGGGGTAAACCATACATGGTGCGGGTTTTTAGGGTTGCTTGGTAACAAGTACGAAGTTTTTTTCCCTTCTCTAGTGCCGTTTGAGTATTTGTCGGGTTTTTTGTATAGAAAATCTTTGGTGAGCGTCTCCCACTGTTGAGTGCTGATGGGTTCGTATGTAGATTGATCATTCAAAAGGTCCATCATTTTAGTGTTGTAGTCACTGGTGTTGAGGAAGACGACTCCACCTCCTTTGTCGGCGGTGGTGACGATAATGTTGGGGTCTTTGGCGAGGTTCTTAAGGGCAGTGATTTTATCGTCTAGGAAGATTAGAAGTAAAAGGGTTCACATAAAGCTCCCAGTGAGAAGGCCCTGTATATAACCCTTCTGGAAGTTGCTGTCACTGTTCTATGGTTCCTGGTAACTAGATTAAGTTGATAGTTAGGTTTGGGGTATGTTGGTGGTAAATTTGGTCCCAGACTCAGTGCTTGTTTTTCGTAGTCGGTTAAGGTGCGTGACGATAAGGTTTTTATCAGGGATTCACGTCCCATTTCCTTCCCTCGACTGTTAGAGCAAGGTACTGAAATTGCGATTGAGTTTGATCTTCTGGGGAGGGGGGGTTAATTGTTGGCCAACCCAAATAAATGGGGGGCAAAAACAAAATTTGTTGCACTTTGTCCTTTTACTTTACATATTGTCGTAATTCTACCAAATTTATTAAAAATCTGTCGGACACCGCAACATAATGGACATTTCATGCAGACGTTATTTGGGCAACCCCTTTTTCGTGCTCACAGCTATCGCAACAGACACAACTTCCTACAAGATTGCCTGGCAGAGAAGGTGATCCCTAAGTCTACTCCTGCCCCAACTCTCCCAAATCCAAGCACCCTTTTTCTCCAGCTACCCAAGCTTACTTAACTTAATGTGCCGAAGAACTTTCTAACATCGCTAAGGAAACCTTTGAAACTGCAAGGAATATGAGGGCCAATCTTCAATTGACCAACACACTGTGAGCATATTCTCAGCACAGTCACCACAGCTAACCTCCAACAGAAGATCAAACTCAATCGCAAACTTCAGTACCTCTGCTCTAACAGTCGATGGAAGGAAATGGGGGGTGAATCCCTGAAAACAACTTATCGTCACGCACCTTAACCGACTACGAAAAACAAGCACTGAGTCTGGGACTCAAATTTACCACCAACATACGCAAACCTAACTATCAACTTAATCTAGTTACCAGGAACCATAGACACAGTGACAGCAACTTCCAGAAGGGTTATATACAGGGCCTTCTCACTGCAGCTTTATGTGAACCTTCTACTTCTAATCTTCCTAGACGATACATCACTGCCCTTAAGAACCTCGCCAACGACCCCAACATTATCGTCACCACCGCCGACAAAGGAGGTGGAGTCGTCATCCTCAACACCAGTGACTACAACACTAAAATGATGGACCTTTTGAATGATCAATCTACATACGAACCATCAGCACTCAACAGTGGGAGACGCTCACCAAAGATTTTCTATACAAAACCAGACAAATACTCAAACGCACTAGAGAAGGGAAGAAACTTCTGTACTTGTTACCAAGCAACCCTAAACCAGCACACATGTATGGTTTACCCAAGACCCATAAACACAATATTCCTCTCAGACCAATCACGTCAGGAATAGGCAGTGCTCCACACAAACTAGCCGGAGTTCTTGCCAAACATCTTTCCTGCCTTCTGGGGACCATCAGCCCCGCTCATCTTAAACACTCAGGTGACCTTCTCAACCGCATCCGTAACCTCTCCATCCGTAACAAGAAACTAAGCAGTTTGGATGTGACTTCCCTCTTCACAAAAGTACCTACCAAAAAAGCCATCGAGGTTCTACGACGTAAAGTCAATCAGGACCTTAATCTTCCTCTACCTCCCGGAGATTTTGTTGACTTAATTGAACTCTGTGTTAATTTCAACTGTTTTTCTTTCAATAACAAGCTCTACAAACAAACCTACGGCATGGGGAATGGGGTCCCCCATCAGTGCCGTCCTAGCCAACTTATACATGGAACACCTAGAGTCCGAACACTTCGCCAACATCATCCCCTCAAGCGTCACTTGGTTACGTTACGTGGACGATGTCCTCGTAATAACTCCAAAAACGTTTTGATGTACGGGATCTTCAGGCAAGGCTCAACGCAGTTGAACCGGCGATTTCCAGTTTACATAGAAGGAGGTCCAATGACATGCTACATATCTCGACGTCCTCATTCACAAATGTAGACAAATCTAAGATTTCAAGTTTATCGGAACCCACAATAAAAATGATTCTCACACACTTCAATTCCAGTCTCAGTACCAAGACAAAAGAGGGCTCAATCATCGGGTTTTCTAAGAAGCATACGAATTTGTAGTCCTGAGTTTCTTGCGAGGAGTGTACATACAATTTACCAAACATTCACAGGTTACTTTTTCCTCCTTTTGTTCTCAAAGACGCCAGAAAAGAGCTCCTTCAGATCATTAAATTCTCCACGCATCAACACCACTCCAGCAAAGTCATTATTCTTCCATCAGTCAGGTTGCACTGAAAGTCCAAAAGCACTTTCACAAGCTACGCCAGAGTCGCATCGCTTCTAGCACTTCAAGAAAGGATTTAACCAGGACAAAATCCCAAGCACACGAACCAGTCAATGCAGGGTTTATCTATACCCTGATGGGGGCTGCGACAAGATTTTCGTAGGTGAAACAGCAGAAACCTCATAACACCCGCCTCAATGAACATATTAACGCATGTGTAGGAACGATAAACCTGAAAACACTACGCCTGTGTACAACACCGAAATTCCTCCAATCATGTCATGAAATTCAGAGGACGCCCAATTTAGTGATCAAAGAATACTAATTTTCCGCAGACGACAGGTGCCTCGAATCAGCACTGTTCGCTGTTTCGAATACAATAAACAAAACAACGGCAGCGTCACCATCTTCGAAGTCTTAGCAAGAATCTCCTGAAAAACAGTAAACCCTGCCTTCACATAGTCTCTCCCTGTTATACTACACAAAGCCGAGAGTGAACATGAAAACAAAGCTGCCTCTTTCCCAGGTTTATATTTGTCCAACCTATTTTTTGTTACCAAGAAATAGCTTTTAATCCTTTTATTCATGTACGAATTAATTGCTTTTACCATATTGTATTCTTTTGTCACTACCACTACTACTTCTACTACTACTACTACTACCACTAGGGAACATCGAAATGTTTCCTTCACTAGTATTCACCTCACTCTGAGCCTTTATTACTCTGTGTCCATCCATGTATTGTTTGTAATGGCTTGATAAAGCTCCTGGAGAGCGAAACGTTGCCACAATAAATGTCACATTAGTTGCACTTGTGTCCTTTTACTTTTACAACACTCTGGTAACTTACACTGTTGCAGAACAACACCCTGGTAACGTACCACTGTTGCCAGAAATAAAACCTGGTAACTTACACTGTTGCCAGAAAACCACTCTGGTGACTTACACTGTTGCCAGAACCACACTCCGGTAACTTACACTGTTTCCAGAACAACACTCTGGTAACTTACACTGTTGCTCCAGGACAACACACTGATAACTTACACTGTTGCTAGAAAAACACTCCTCTGGTAAACTACTACACTGTTGCCCAGAACAACACCTCTGGTAAATTACACTGTTTGCCAGAACAACACTTCTAGTAACTTACATGTTGCTGAACAACACTCTTGTAACTACGCTGTTGCCAGAACAAAACTCTGTATCTTACACTGTTGCCAGAACCAAAACATGGTAACCTTTTCAATGTGCAAGAACAACCACTCTGGTAACTTACACTTTTGCCAGAACAACACTCTGGTAACTTACAACTTGTGCCAGAACCACACCCTGGTAACATACTCTGTTGCAGAACAAACACTCCTGGTAAACTTACACTGTTGCCAGAAACAACACTCTGGTTAACTTTACACTGTTGCCAGAAACAAACACTCTCGTTAACTTACACTGTTGCCAGGAAAAAACACTCTGATAACTTACACTGTGCCAGAAACAACACTCTGGTAACTTACACGTTGGATAGAACAAACTCTGGTAACTTACACTGTTGCCAGAACAACACTCTGGTAATTACCACTTGTGCCAGAACAACACTCTGTAACTTTACACTGTTGCCAGAACAACACTCTGGTAACTTTACACTGATTGGCCAGGAAACTACACTTCGTAAGTTACACTGTTGCCTAGACAACATGGGATAACTTACACTGTTGCAGAAACAACACTCTGTTAACGTACACTGTTGCCAGAACAACATGATAATTACACTGTTGCCAGAACAAACTCTGGTAGCTTACAAGCTGTTGCCAGACAACACTTGGTAAACTTTACACTGTGCCAGAAACAACGTTCTGGTAACTTACACTATAGCCAGAAAAACAACACTGGTAACTTACACTGTTGCCTGAAAACACTCTGGTTAACTTAAACAGTTGCCAGAACAACACTGTGATAAACTTACACTGTTGGCCAGAAAACAACACTCTGTTAACTCTTACACTGTTGCCAGAATCAACCACTCTGGTAACTTACACTGTTACCAGAACAACACTCTGGCAACTTACACTGTTGCCGAACAACACTCTGCGTAATTACACTGTAGCCAGAAGAACATCTGGTAACTTACACTGTTGCCTGATCAGCACTCTGGTAACTTACACTGTTGCCAAAAACAACACTTGGTAACTTCACTGTTGCCAGAACAAACACCTCCGGTAACTTTACCCATCGTTGCCAGAATAACACTCTGGGACTTACACTGTTGCCAGAAACAACACTCTGGTAAAACTTACACTGTTGCCAGGAAAACAACACTCTGTAACTACACTGTTGGCCAGAAAAACACTCTGGTAACTTACACTTGTTGCCAGAACAAACACTCTGGTAACTTTACGACTGTTGCAGAACAACACTCTAGTAACTTCTTGTGCCAGACCACAACTCTTGTAACTTACCACTGTTGCCAGAAAAAACATCTGGTAACTTCACCTGTTGCCAGAAACAAAAAAACTCTGGTAACTTACACTGTTGCAAGGACACCACTTGGTTACTTACATTGTTGCCAGAAAACACTTGGTAACTTACACTGTTGCAGTAACAACACCCTGGTAACTTGACCTGTTGCCAGAACAATCACCCTGGTAACTTTGCACTGCTGCCAGAACAACATTCTGGTAACTTTACATGTTGCCAGTAACAACACTCTGGTAACTTACACTGTTGCCAGACAACATTATGGTAAAACTTAACTGTTTAACCTGTTGCCAGAACAAACATTCTGGTAAATTACATGTTGCCAGAACAAACCACTCTGGGAACTGACACTGTTGCCAGAAAACAACACTCTGGTAACTTACACGTTGCCAGATTCAACTCCCTGGTAACTTACACTGTTGCCAGATCAACACTCTGGTAACTTACATGTTGCGAGAACAAACCCTGGTAACTTACACTGTTGCCAGAACAACACTCTGGTAACTTACACTGTTGCCAGAACACATGTGGTACTTACACTGTTGCAGAACAATCACTCTGGTAACTTTCTCTGTTGCCAGGAAAACACTCTGGTTAACTTACACTGTGCCAGCACAAATTCTGGTAACTTACACTGTTGCCAGAACACACACTGGTAACTTACTACTGTTGCAGAATAATTCTGATAACTTACACTGTTTGCAAGTTAAACACTCTAGTATCTTACACTGTTGCCCAGAAAACAAACATTCTGAGAATTACACTGTTGCCAGAACAACATCTTGGAAACTTTACACTGTTGCCTGAAATCCCACACTCTGGTAAACATTACACTTTTCCGAACAACACTCTGGTAAATAAAAAATCTTACACTGTTGCCGAAACAACACTCTGATAACATACACTGTTGCTAGAAACAACACTTGGTATCTTACACTCGTTGCCAGACAACACTCTGATAACTTACACTGTTGCCAGAACAACCTTGGTAACTTACACTGTTGCGAGACAACACTCTGGTAACTTAAATGTTGCCAGAAAAACACTATGGTAACTTCACTGTTGCCAGAACAACACTTCTGGTAACTTACACTGCTGCCAGAACAAAACACTCTGGTATCTTACATGTTGCCAGAACAAAACCTGGCACTTACACTGTTGCCAGAAGAAAACACTCTGGTAACTTACACTGTTGCCTGAACAAACACTCTGTTAACTTTACACTGTTGCCAGAAACAACTCTATGGTTAACTTACACTGTTGCCAGAAACAACACTTGGAAAACTTACACTGTTGCCAGAACAACCTCTGGTAACTTACACTGTTGCCAGACAACAACCTGGTTAACATACACTGTTGCCAGAACAACACCTGGTAACTTACACTTTGTGGCCAGAACAACACTCTGGTAACTTACCACTTGTTGACAGAACACCACTCTGGTAAACTTACAATGTTGCAGAACAAACTCCCTGGTAACTTACACTGTTGTACTAGAAAAACACTCTAGATAACTTAACTGTTGCAGAACAACACTTCTGGTACTTACACTGTGATAGAACAACACTCTGGTAACTTACACTGTTTGCCAGAACAACACTCTGGGTAAACTTACACTGTTGCCAGAACAACACTCTTGTAACTTACATTTTGCCAGAACAACACTTGGGTAATTACACTGTTGCAGAACTACCTATGGTAACTTACACTGATGCCAGATCAACACTCTGGTAATTACACTGTTGCCAGAACAACACCTTGGTAACTTACATCTGTTGCCTGACAACACTCTGGTAACTTACGCTGTTGCCAGACAAACACTGTTAACTTACACTGTTGCAGTACAAACTCTCTGGTAAACCTACACTGTTGCCAGAACAACACTGATAATCTTACATGTTGCCAGAAACAACACTTGGTAAAATTACACTGTTGCCGAACAATACTCTGGTAACTTACCACTTTTGCCTAACAAAATCTCTGGTAACTTTCACTGTTGCCAGAACAACACTTGGTAAACTAAAACTGTGCCCAGAACAAACTCTCTGGTAACTTACACTGTTGCAGAACAAACACTCTGGTAACTACATTTTTGCCAGAACACAACACTCTGGTAACTTACACTGTTTGCCTGAAACATCACTCTGAAATTACACTGTGGCATGAACACGCTCTGGTAAACTTACGCTGTTGCCAGAACATCACTCTGTCCCCACCCCCGGAAAATTTACACTGTTGCCAGAACAACACTCTGGTCCAACTTACTCTGCTGCCAGAAACAACATCTGGTTAACTTCCATGTTCCAGAACAAACACTCTGGTTAACTTACACTGTTTCCAGAACAACACCTGGTAACTTACACTGTTGCCCAGAACAACACTCTGGTAACTTACACTGTTGCAAGAGCAACACTGATATCTTACACTGTTGCCAGAACAAACCACTATGGTTACCTACACTGTTGCCAGAAACAAACTCTGATACTTAACTGTTGCCAGGACAACACTCTGGTAAATTACACATGTTGCCAGAACAAACTTGGTAAAACTTACACTGTTGCCATAACAACACTTGGTAACTTACACTGTTGCCGAACAAACTACTCTGGTAACATACACTGTTGCCAGATACAATCCACTATGGTAACTTACACTGTTGCAGATCAACACCTCTGGTAACTTACATTGTTGCCAGACAAACACTCTGGTTAACTTACACTGTTGCCAGAAAACACTCTTGAAATTACACTGTTGCCAGAACAACGCTATGGTAACTTACACTGTTGCCAGAACAAACACTCTGTAATCTTACACGGTTGCAGCAGAACAACACTGGGTAAGCTTACACTTTTGCCAGAAACAAACACTGAATACTCTACACTGTTGCCAGAACAACACTTGGTACTTACATTGTGCCAGAACAACACTGATAACTTAACACTGTTGCCAGAACAACACTCTGGTACTTACATGTTGCCTGTAACAACACTCTGGTAACTTACACTGTTGCCAGAACAAACACTATGGTTACTTACACTGTTGCCAGAACAACACTCCTGGTAATTTCACTGTTGCCAGAACAACTCTTGGTAACTTTACACTGTTGCCAGAACAACACTCTGGTAAACTGACACTGTTGCCAGAACAACACTTCTAGTAAACTTACACTTGTTGCCAGAAAACAACTCTCTGGAAAATTACATGTTGCCAGAACAACGCTCGGTAACTTACACTGTTGCCTGAACAACTCTCTGTAACTTAGACTGTGCCAGAACAACACTCTGGTATATTTCCACTGTTGCCAGAACAACCACTTGGTAACTTACACTGTTGCCGAAACACACTCTGGTAACTTACACTGTTGCCAGGAACAAACGCTTGGTATCTTACACTGTTGCCTGAAACAACACTCGTTAACTTACACTGTTGCAGAACAACAACTTCTGGGTAACTTACACTGTTTGCCAGAACAAAACTCTTGTTACTTACATCTGTTGCCTGAACATCACTTGGTAACTGAACTGTTGCCAGAACACCTGATAACTTACTCTGTTGCCAGAACAAACACACTGTTAACTTTCACTGTTCGCCGAACAACACTGATAACTTACACTGTTGCAGAACAACACTCTGGATAGCTTACACTGTTGCAGGAACAACATCTGGTAACTTACACTGTTGCAGAGCTCGTTCTGGTAATTACACTGTTGCCAGAACAAACACTCTGGTAACTTACTCTGTTGCAGATCAAACACTTGATAAACTTTACACTGTTGCCAGAACAACACTGATAACTTACACTGTTGCCAGAACAACACTCTGGTAACCTACACTGTTGCCAGAACAACACTGATAACTTACACTGTTGCCAGAACAACACTCTGGTAAATTACACTGTTGCCAGAACAAAACTCTGGTAACTTACACTGTTGCCAGAACAACACTCTGGTAACTTACACTGTTGCCAGAACAACACTCTGGTAACTTACACTGTTGCCAGAACAACACTCTGGTAACTTACACTGTTGCCAGACTACACTCGGTACTTACATTGTTGCCAGAACAACACTCTGGTTACTACACTGTTTCCAGAACAACTCTCTTGAAACTTACACTTTGCCTGAACAACGCTCTGGTAACTTTACACATGTTGCTCAGAACAACACTCTGGTAACTTACACTGTTGCCAGAACAACACTCTGGTAACTTACACTGTTGCCAGAACAACACTGATAACTTACACTGTTGCCAGAACAACACTCTGGTACTTACATTGGGTGCCTGTACAACACTGATAACTTACACTGTTTGATCTGGAACAACACTCTGGTGAACGTACACTGTTGCCAGAAGAACTTCACTCTGGTATCTGTACACTGTTGCCAGAACAAACTCTGTATACTTTACACTGTGCCGACCAACACTCCGGTAAGAACTTACTACTGGTTGCAGAACAACCACTCTGGTAACTTACAATGTTGCCAGAACAACACTCTGGTAACTTACACTGTTGACCAGAACATCACGCTGGTAACTTACACTGTTGCCAGAACTAACGCTTGGTAACTACACTGTTGCCAGGAAACAGTGATAACTTAAACTGTTGCCAGAACAACATCTGGTAACTTACACTGTTGCCAGAACAAACACTCTTGTAACTTACACTGTGCCGATACAAAACACTTTGGTAACTTACAACTTTGTTGCCAGAACAAACACTGATAACATATCACTGTTGCCAGAACAACACCACTGTTTACTTACACTGTTGCAGTACAACTCCTCTGGTAACTTACACTGTTTGCCAGAACCAACGCTATGGTAAATTAACATGTTGCCGAAACAACACTCTGGTATCTTCACTGTTGCCAGAACAAACACTCTGGTAACTTACACTGTTGCCAGACAATACACTCTGGTTAAACTTACACTGTTGCCAGAACCAAACATCTGGTAACTTACCACTGTTGCCAGAACATCGCCTTGGTAACTTCATGTTGCCAGAACAACACTGATAACTTACACTGTTGCAGTACAACCACTCTGGTAACTTTACACTGTTGCCAGAACAACACTTCTTGTTAACTTACACTGTTGCCAGGAAACAACATTTGGTAATTACACTGTTGCCAGATAAACACTGATAAATTACACTGTTTGGCAGAACAAACACACTGTTAACTTACACTGTTGCAAGAACAACACTGTTAAACTTTACATGTTGCAGAACAAACACTCTGGTAGCTTACACTGTTGCCAGAACAACACTCTGGTAACTACACTGTTGCCAGAGCAAACGTACTGGGAACTTACCACTGTTGCCAGAACAACACTCTGGTAAACTTACATGTTGCCAGAACAAACACTCTGATAAACTTACATGTTGCCAGAACAACACTGATAACTTACACTTTTGCCAGAACAACAATTGGTAACTACACTGTTGCCAGAAACAACATCTGGTAACATCACTGTTGCCAGAACAACACTCTGGCAACTTCACTAGTTGCCAGAAAACACTCTTGGTAAACTTACACTGTTGCCGAACAAACACTCTGGTAACTTACATGTTGCCAGAAACATCAATCGGTAGACTTACACTGTTGCCAGAACAACACTACTGGTAACTTACATGTTGCCAGAACAACACTCTGGTTTCTTCACACCTGTTGCCAGAACAAAAACACTCTTGTAACTAACACTGTTGCCAGAACAAATTCTGGTAACTTACATTGTTGCCCAGAACAATAACATCTGGTAGCTTAGACTGTTGCCAGAAAAACAACACTTGGTCACTTACTACTGTTGCCAGAACAACACTCTGGTAACTTACATTGTTGCCAGATCAACCTTTGGGGGTAATTACACTGTTGCCGAACAACTCTCTTGAACCTTACACTGTTGCCAGAACACGCTCTGGTAACTTACACTGTTTGGCAGAACAACACTATGGTAAATTACACTGTTGCCAGAACAACACTCTGGTAACTTACACTTTTGCCAGAAATCAACACTGATACTTACACTGTTGCCAGAAATAATACAATAAAAAAATTCTAACCCAACACACTCTGGTAACTTACATTCGTTGCCAGAACAACATGATTAACTTACACTGTGCCAGAACAAACACTTGGGTAAACTACACTGTTGCCAGAACAACACTCTGGTAACTTACAACTGTTGCCAGAACAACACTCTGGTATCTTACATTGTTGCAAGAATACACTCCGGTAACTTACACTGTTGCCAGAACAACACTCTGGTAACTTACACTGTTGCCAGAACAACACTCTAGTAACTTACACTGTTGCCAGAACAACACTCTGGTAACTTACACTGTTGCCAGAACAACACTCTGGTAACTTACACTGTTGCCAGAACATCACTGATAAACTACACTGTGGCCAGACAAACTCTCTGGTTAACTTACACTGTTGCCAGTAAACACTCTTGTAACTTACACGGTTGCAGACAAAACATTTGGATAACTTACACTGTTGCCAGAACAACAACGGTAACTTACCACTGTTGCCAGAAAAACACACTGTTAACTTACACTGTTGCCAGAAACAAACTCTTCTGGTAACTTACACTGTTGCCAGAACCAACGCTCTGGTAACTTACACTGTCTGCCTGAACAACTCTCTGGTACTTACACTGTTTGCCAGAACTACACTCTGGTAACTTAACTGATTGCCGAACAACACTCTTGGTAACTTACACTGTTGCAGAACAACACTTGGTAACTTACACTGTTGCCAGAAGAACAAACGCTCTGGTAATTACACTGTTGCAGAACAACACTGATAACTTTTACACTGTTGCCAGACAACACTCGGGTAACTTACACTGTTGCCAGGATCAACACTCTTGTAACTTACACTTTGCCAGAAAACAACACTTTGGTTAACTTACACTGTTGCCGGAACTACACGATAACTTACACTGTTGCCAGTACAACACACTCTGTTAAACTTACCACTGTTGCAGAACAACACTGATAAATTTACACTGTTGCCAGGAACAACACTCTGGTAGATTACACGCTTGCCAGGAACACACTCTGGTAACTTACACTGTTGCCAGAGCAACGTTTCTGGTAAACTTACACTGTTTGCGCCAGAACAAACACTTTGTAAAATTACATCTGTTGCCAGAACAACCACTCTGATTAACTTACACGTTGCCAGAACAACACTGATAAACGTACAGTTGCCAGAACAACACTCTGGTAATTACACTGTTCGACTGAAACAACACTGGTAACTTACACTGTTTGCAAGATAACACTCTGGCAACTTACACTTTTGCCAGAACAACACTCTGGTACTTACACTGTTGCCTGGAACAAACACTCTGGTTAACTTACACTTGTTGCAGAACAACACTCTGGTACTTACACTGTTGCCAGAACAAACACTCTGGTAATTACACTGTTGCCAGCAGAACAACACTCTGGTAACTTACACTGTTGCCAGAACAACACTCTTGTAACTTACACTGTTGCCAGAACAACATTCTGGTAACTTACATTGTTGCCAGAACAACACTCTGGTAGCTTACACTGTTGCCAGAACAACACTCTGGTAACTTACACTGTTGCCAGAACAACACTCTGGTAATTTACACTGTTGCCAGAACAACACTCTAGTAACTTACACTGTTGCCAGAACAACACTCTGGTAATAAAGTTGGTAGAATTACCGACAATATGTAAAGTAAAAGGACACAAGTGCAACTAATGTGACATTTATTGTGGCAACGTTTCGCTCTCCAGGAGCTTTATCAAGCCATTACAAACAATACATGGACACAGAGGGTATATAAAGGCTCAGAGTGAGGTGAATACTAGTGAGGTACCATTTCGATGTTCACTAGTGGTAGTAGTAGTAGTAGTAGTAGTGGTAGTGACAAAAGTAATACAATATGGTAAAGCAATTAATTCGTACATGAGTAAAAGGATATAAAAGCTATTACTTGGGTAACATAAAAATAGGTTGGACAAATATAAACTGGAATGAGGCAGCTTGTTTCAGTGTTCACTCTCTAGCTTTGTGTAGTATAACAGGAGAGACTATGTGATGGCAGGGTTTACTGTTTTCAGGAGGATTCTTGCTAAGGACTTCGAGATGGTGAAGCTGCCGTTGTTTTGTTTAAATGTATTCGAAACAGCGATCAGTGCTGATTCGAGGCACTTGCGTCTGCGGAAATTAGTTTTCTTTGATCACTAATTGGGCGTCTCTGAATTTCATGAGATGACTGGAGGAATTTCGGTGTTGTACACAGGCGTTGTTCAGGTTATCGTTCCTCATGCGTAAATGTGTTCATTGAGGCGGTGTCGAGGTTTCTGGCTGTTTCACCTACGTAAATCTTGTCGCAGCCTCCACGGGTATAGTGTAAACTTCCTGCATTGACTGGTCGTGGTGCTTGGATTTTGTCCTGGTTATATCCTTTATTGAAGTGCTAGAAGCGATGGCGACTCTGGTGTTAGCTTGTGAAAGTGCTTTTGAGACGTTCAGTGCAACCTGACTGTTGGGAAGAATTATAACTTTGCTGGGAGTGGTGTTGATGCGTGGAGAATTTATGATCTGAAGAGCTCTTTTCTTGCAGTCTTTGATGAAAAAAGGAGGAAAATGTAACTCTGTGAATGTTTGGTGAATGTATGTACACTCCTCGTCAAGAAACTCAGGACTACAAATTCGGTATGCTCTTAGGAAAAACCCGATGATGATGCCTCTTTTGGTCTTGGTATCTTGTCTGGAATAGAAGTGTGTGAGATCATTTTTATTGGTGGGTGTCCGATAAACTTGAAATCTTAGGTTGTTGTCTGCTTTTGAATGAGGACGTCGAGGAAAGGTAGCTTGTCATTGGACTCTTCTTCTAGTGTAAACTGGATCGCCGGTTCAACTGCGTTGAGCCTTGCCTGAAGATCCCGTACATCAAAACGTTTTGGAGTTATTACGAGGACATCGTCCACGTAACGTAACCAAGTGACGCTTGAGGGGATGATGTTGGCGAAGTGTTCGGAGTCTAGGTGTTCCATGTATAAGTTGGCTAGGACGGCACTGATGGGGGACCCCATTCCCATGCCGTAGGTTTGTTTGTAGAGCTTGTTATTAAAAGAAAAACAGTTGAAATTAACACAGAGTACAATTAAGTCAACAAAATCTCCGGGAGGTAGAGGAAGATTAAGGTCCTGATTGACTTTACGTCGTAGAACCTCGATGGCTTTTTGGTAGGTACTTTTGTGAAGAGGGAAGTCACATCCAAACTGCTTAGTTTCTTGTTACGGATGCGGTTGAGAAGGTCGCCTGAGTGTTTAAGATGAGCGGGGCTGATGGTCCCCAGAAGGCAGGAAAGATGTTTGGCAAGAACTCCGGCTAGTTTGTGTGGAGCACTGCCTATTCCTGACGTGATTGGTCTGAGAGGAATATTGTGTTTATGGGTCTTGGGTAAACCATACATGTGTGCTGGTTTAGGGTTGCTTGGTAACAAGTACAGAAGTTTCTTTCCTTCTCTAGTGCGTTTGAGTATTTGTCTGGTTTTGTATAGAAAATCTTTGGTGAGCGTCTCCCACTGTTGAGTGCTGATGGGTTCGTATGTAGATTGATCATTCAAAAGGTCCATCATTTTAGTGTTGTAGTCACTGGTGTTGAGGATGACGACTCCACCTCCTTGGTCGGCGGTGGTGACGATAATGTTGGGGTCGTCGGCGAGGTTCTTAAGGGCAGTGATGTATCGTCTAGGAAGATTAGAAGTAGAAGGTTCACATAAAGCTGCAGTGAGAAGGCCCTGTATATAACCCTTCTGGAAGTTGCTGTCACTGTGTCTATGGTTCCTGGTAACTAGATTAAGTTGATAGTTAGGTTTGCGTATGTTGGTGGTAAATTTGAGTCCCAGACTCAGTGCTTGTTTTTCGTAGTCGGTTAAGGTGCGTGACGATAAGTTGTTTATCAGGGATTCACGTCCCATTTCCTTCCATCGACTGTTAGAGCAGAGGTACTGAAGTTTGCGATTGAGTTTGATCTTCTGTAGGAGGTTATTGTTGCAACAATAAATGTCACATTAGTTGCACTTGTGTCCTTTTACTTTACATATTGTCGGTAATTCTACCAACTTTATTACAATCTGTCGGACACCGCAACATAATGGACATTTCATGCAGACGTTATTTGGACACCCTTCTTCGTGCTCACAGCTATCGCAACAGACACAACTTCCTACAAGATTGCCTGGCAGAGAAGGTGATCCCTAAGTCTACTCCTGCACAACTCTACAACTCCAAGCACCCCTTCTCTCCAGCTACCCAAGCTTACTTAACTGAATGTGCTGAAGAACTTTCTAACATCGCTAAGGAAACCTTTGAAACTGCAAGGAATATGAGGGCCAATCTTCAGATTGACCAACACACTGCTGAGCATATTCTCAGCACAGTCACCACAGCTAACCTCCTACAGAAGATCAAACTCAATCGCAAACTTCAGTACCTCTGCTCTAACAGTCGATGGAAGGAAATGGGACGTGAATCACTGAGAAACAACTTATCGTCACGCACCTTAACCGACTACGAAAAACAAGCACTGAGTCTGGGACTCAAATTTACCACCAACATACGCAAACCTAACTATCAACTTAATCTAGTTACCAGGAACCATAGACACAGTGACAGCAACTTCCAGAAGGGTTATATACAGGGCCTTCTCACTGCAGCTTTATGTGAACCTTTACTTCTAATCTTCCTAGACGATACATCACTGCCCTTAAGAACCTCGCCGACGACCCCAACATTATCGTCACCACCGCCGACTAAGGAGGTGGAGTCGTCATCCTCAACACCAGTGACTACAACACTAAAATGATGGACCTTTTGAATGATCAATCTACATACGAACCCATCAGCACTCAACAGTGGGAGACGCTCACCAAAGATTTTCTATACAAAACCAGACAAATACTCAAACGCACTAGAGAAGGGAAGAAACTTCTGTACTTGTTACCCAGCAACCCTAAACCAGGACACATGTATGGTTTACCCAAGACCCATAAACACAATATTCCTCTCAGACCAATCACGTCAGGAATAGGCAGTGCTCCACACAAACTAGCCAGAGTTCTTGCCAAACATGTTTACTGCCTTCTGGGGACCATCAGCCCCGCTCATCTTAAACACTCAGGTGACCTTCTCAACCGCATCCGTAACCTCTCCATCAGTAACAAGAAACTAAGCAGTTTGGATGTGA
This sequence comes from Cherax quadricarinatus, assembly GCF_026875155.1. Classification (NCBI taxonomy): domain Eukaryota; kingdom Metazoa; phylum Arthropoda; class Malacostraca; order Decapoda; family Parastacidae; genus Cherax; species Cherax quadricarinatus. Next base: position 15,908,503 of record NC_069493.1, on the reverse strand, counting down.
CTTCCCTCTTCACAAAAGTACCTACCAAAAAGCCATCGAGGTTCTACGACGTAAAGTCAATCAGGACCTTAATCTTCCTCTACCTCCCGGAGATTTTGTTGACTTAATTGAACTCTGTGTTAATTTTAACTGTTTTTCTTTCAATAACAAGCTCTACAAACAAACCTACGGCATGGGAATGGGGTCCCCCATCAGTGCCGTCCTAGCCAACTTATACATGGAACACCTAGAGTCCGAACACTTCGCCAACATCATCCCCTCAAGCGTCACTTGGTTACGTTACGTGGACGATGTCCTCGTAATAACTCCAAAACGTTTTGATGTACGGGATCTTCAGGCAAGGCTCAATGCAGTTGAACCGGTGATCCAGTTTACACTAGAAGAAGAGTCCAATGACAAGCTACCTATCCTCGACGTCCTCATTCACAAAGTAGACAACAACCTAAGATTTCAAGTTTATCGGAAACCCACCAATAAAAATGATCTCACACACTTCAATTCCAGTCAAGATACCAAGACCAAAAGAGGCATCATCATCGGGTTTTTCCTAAGAGCATACCGAATTTGTAGTCCTGAGTTTCTTGACGAGGAGTGTACATACATTTACCAAACATTCACAGAGTTACATTTTCCTCCTTTTTTCATCAAAGACTGCAAGAAAAGAGCTCTTCAGATCATAAATTCTCCACGCATCAACACCACTCCCAGCAAAGTCATAATTCTTCCCAACAGTCAGGTTGCACTGAACGTCTCAAAAGCACTTTCACAAGCTAACACCAGAGTCGCCATCGCTTCTAGCACTTCAATAAAGGATATAACCAGAACAAAATCCAAGCACCACGAACCAGTCAATGCAGGAGTTTACACTATACCCTGTGGAGGCTGCGACAAGATTTACGTAGGTGAAACAGCCAGAAACCTCAACACCCGCCTCAATGAACACATTTACGCATGTAGGAACGATAACCTGAACAACGCCTGTGTACAACACCGAAATTCCTCCAATCATCTCATGAAATTCAGAGACGCTCAATTAGTGATCAAAGAAACTAATTTCCGCAGACGCAAGTGCCTCGAATCAGCACTGATCGCTGTTTCGAATACAATTAAACAAAACAACGGCAGCTTCACCATCTACGAAGTCTTAGCAAGAATCCTCCTGAAAACAGTAAACCCTGCCATCACATAGTCTCTCCTGTTATACTACACAAAGCACAGAGAGTGAACACTGAAACAAGCTGCCTCATTCCAGTTCATATTTGTCCAACCTATTTTTATGTTACCCAAGTAATAGCTTTTATATCCTTTTACTCATGTACGAATTAATTGCTTTACCATATTGTATTACTTTTCTCACTACCAATACTACTACTACTACTTCTACCACTAGTGAACATCGAAATGGTACCTCACTAGTATTCACCTCACTCTGAGCCTTTATATACCCTCTGTGTCCATGTATTGTTTGTAATGGCTTGATAAAGCTCCTGGAGAGGGAAACGTTGCCACAATAAATGTCACATTAGTTGCACTTGTGTCCTTTTACTTTACAACACTCTGGTAACTTACACTGTTGCCAGAACAACACCCTGGTAACGTACACTGTTTCCAGAATAAAACCCCGGAATTACACTGTTGCCGAACAAAACCGGTGATTACACTGTTGCCAGAACCCCCTTGGGAACTTAACTGTTTCCAGAAAAACACTCTGGGAACTTACA